>PVLA01010520.1:0-62566 GCA_004027455.1 Hydrochoerus hydrochaeris | reverse complement strand
AGTCTCAAGTTGTCTCCATTTGCCTATGAAGGCCTCAAGATCATCCATTTTTATAGCTGAGTAATATTCCATTGTATAAAAATGCCACATCTTTTTCATCCACTCTGCAGTTGATGGGCATCTTGGTTGTTTCCAGGATTTAGCTATCACAAATTGTGCAGCTATGAACATGGGTGCACATATATCACTGTGATATGAAATTTTCAGTTCTTTGGGGAAAATACCCAGGAGGGGAATAGCTGTACTGAATGGGGCTTCCAATCCTAGTCTTCTGAGAATTCTCCATATGGATTTCCATAATGGTTGCACCAGTCTACATTCCCACCAACAGTGGAGCAGTGTTCCTTTTTCCCCACAGCCTTGCCAACATTTGTTATCAGTTGATTTCTTGATGGCAGCTATTCTTTCCACAGTGAGGTGAAGTCTCAATGCTGTTTTAATTTGCATTTCTCAAATGACCAGTGATGGTGAACATTTCTTCATGTATTTATTTTCCATTTGTATATCTTTCTCTGAGAACTGTGTGTTCATCTCAGATGTCCATTTTTGGAGAGGGACTTTGAATTTGGAGGCTTGATGTTTTTCAGTTCTTTATATACTCTGGGCACAAGTCCTTTGTCTGAGGGGTTGCTGGTTAAAATTCTTTCCCACTCTGTTGGTTTTCTTTTCAATCTGTTGGTGATTTCCTCTGAAGTGCAGAAACTTTTCAATAATGTGAGATCCCATTTGTTGATTCTTTGAAGTGTTTCCCGTGCAGTTTGCATTTGGTTCACGAATTCTCTGCCTACCCCTATGTCTCCAAGACTTCTGTCTACCTTGTCTTCCAGTAGATTTAGTGTTTCTGTTTTAATATTGAGGTCTTTGATCCATTTAGACTTTAGTTTTGTGCATGGTGATATGCATGGATCTGGTTTCAGTCTTCGGCATGTAGAGAGCCAAGTTTTCCAACACCATTTATTAAAGAGACTATCCTTCTTCCAGTGGACATATTTAGCCCCTTTGTCAAATATCAGGTGACTGAGTGTCTTTGTAGTTGTGCTTGCATCTTCTAATCTGTTGCATTGATCCTCAGGTCTATTTCTTTGCCAGTACCAAGCTGATTTTATCACTGTGGCTTTATAGTACTGTTTCAAGTCAGGAATTGAGATGCCTCCTGCCTTGCTTTTGTTGCCTAGAATTGCCTTTGCTATTCTAGGTTTCTTCTGTTTCCAATGAATTTTAGGAGTGTTTTCTCTAGATCTGTGAGGTATGTCAATGGTATTTTGATTGGGATTGCATTAAATGTGCATAACAGTTTTGGGAGTATGGCCATTTTCACAATGTTTGTTCTTCCTAACCAAGAGCAAGGAATGTCCTTCCATTTTCTAATATCCTCTTCAATCTCTTTTTTCAGCATACTATAATTTTCAGCATATAGGTCTTTTACATTTTTAGTTAGGTTGACTACTAAGTATTTCATTTTTTTAGATGTTATTGTAAAGGGCGATATTTCCATAATTTCTCTCTCAATGAGTTTTTTGTTTGTTTACAGGAATGCTATTGATTTCTGAGCATTGACTTTGTATCCAGCTGCACTGCTGAACTTCTTTATTACCTCTAGTAGTCTTTTAATGGAGATTTTTGGGTCTTCTAAATAGAGTATCATGTCATCTGCAAACAGTGATAATTTAACTTCTTCCTTTCCTATCTTTATTCCTTTTGTTTCTCTCTCTTGTCCGATTACCCTGGCTAGTGTTTCCAGAACTATGTTGAAAATGAGTGGTGATAGTGGACATCTTTGTCTTGTTCCTGATTTTAAAGTGAAAGCTTTCAGTTTTTGTCCATTTAGTATAATGTTGGCTGTTGGTTTGTCATAGATGGCCTCTATAAAGTTGAGGTAGACACAGTGTTTCCGAGTTTCTGAAGGATTTTTATCATGAACATGTGTTGGACTTTGTTGAAAAGCTTTTTCTGCATCTTTTGAGATGACCATGTGGTTTTTGTTTTGGGCTCTGTTGATGTGATATATTACATTTATTGATTTGTGTATGTTAAACCATCCCTGCATTCCTGGAATGAACCCCACTTGGTCATGATGTATAACCTTCTTGATGATTTGCTACATTCTATTTGCCAGTATTTTGTTGAGAATCTTTGCATCAATGTTCATTAGTGAGATTGGCCTATAGTTCTCTTTTTTTGGTTGGATCTTTCTCTGGTTTTGGTATCAGAGTAATACTTGCCTCTAGGAATGATTTAGGGAGGATTGCTTTCTTCTCAATTTCATTGAAGAGTTTAAGGAGTACTGGCATCAAATCTCTAAATTTCTTGTAGAATTCAGCTATGAATCCATCAGGACCTGGGCTTTTCTTTGTTGATAAGTTTTAAATTACATTTTCAATTTCAATAGCTGATATTGGGTTGTTCAAAATTGCTATATCTTCTTGGTTGAGTTTGGTAGTTCATAAGTTTCTAGAAATCTGTGCATTTCCTCTGTGTTTTCCACTCTATGTGAGTAGAGATTTTCAAAGTAGGTATCATGATCTTTTGAATTTCCATGGGATCTGTAGTAATTTCTCCCTTTTCAGTTCTTATTGCATGTATTTGGGTTTTTTCTTTCTTTCTCTTGGTAAGGTTAGCTAGGAGTTTGTCAATTTTGTTTATTCTCTCAAAACACCAGTTTTTGATTCATTAATTCTTTGTATTTTTTTTTAGTTTCAATTGCATTGATTTCTGCTCTAATCTTTACAATTTCCTCTCTTCTATGAGCTTTGGGTTTAGCTTGCTCTTCTTTTTCTAGAAGCTTGAGATGGAGCATTAAGTTGTTTATTTGTGCTTGTTCTGTTTTCTTGATATGACAGTTTATTGCTATATATTTCCCTCTTAAGATGGCTTTCATTGCATCCCACAGATTACAGTATGTTGTTTCTGTATGTTCATTGAATTGTAGGTATTGCTTTATTTCTTCTTTAATTTCATCTGTAGCCCACTGGTTGTTCACAAGGCTGTTATTTAATTTCCATGTATTTATGCAGGTTTTACAATTTCTTTTGCCATTAATTTCCAATTTCAGTGCACTATGGTCAGATATTATGTATGGTATGATTTCAATACCTTTGCATTTACTTAAGAATGTTTTATGGGATAATATATAGTCTATTTTGCAGAACGCCCCATGTGCAGCTGAGAAAAATGTGTATTCTGATGTAGTTGGGTGGAACACTCTGTAAACGTCTACTAAGTCCATTTGCTGACAGGTATGATTCAGTTCTGTTATTTCTTTGCTGACTTTTTGTCTAGTTGATCTATCTGTTTGTGACAGTGGGCTGTTAAGATCTCCTGTTATAATTGTGTTCTTGTGTATTTGGTTTTTCATGTTCATTAGTATCTGTCTTATACAGTTGGGTGCTCCTATATTTTGTGCATATATATTTATAATTGTTAGTTCTTCATCTTGAATTTTTCCACTAACAAGTATGTAATGACCTTCTTTTTTAATCATCTTTGGTTTGAAGTTCATGTTGTCTGCAAATAGAATAGCTACCCCTGCTTTTTTCTGGGTTCCTGTTGCATGGAATACTGTTTTCCATCCTTTGACTTTTAATCTATGAGTTTCCTTTTGGGTCAGATGTGTTTCTTGTATACAGCATATTGTGGGATCCTGTTTCTTGATCCATTCTGTCAATCTATTTCTTTTTATAGGTGAATTGAGGCCATTTATATTTAAGGATATCACTGATATGTACTGGCTCAACTTTGCCATGTTATGTTCAAGTTGTTTCTTTCTGCTTTTCCTCTTATTTAAATGCTTATCCTACCTGGTGGTTTCTTTCTGTTGTTGTTTTGGGGATTATCTAGTATGTCTTTCAGTACACTTTCTAGGGTCGGTTTGGTGGACATGAATTTCTTCAGTTGTTCTTTGTCATGAAAGTATCTTTTTTCTCCATGAAATTTGAATGAAAGTTTTGCTGGGTACATCAGTCTGGGCTGAAGGCTGTTTTCTTTCAGTGCTTGAAACACCTAACTCCAAGCTCTTCTTGACTTGAGGGTTTGTACTGAAAAGTCTGCCATGATTCTAGTGGGCTTTCTTTGATTGGTGAGTTGTGTCTTTTCTCTGACAGATATGTTTTTATGCTGTATGTCTGAGATCTTAATTATTATGTGTCTGGGTGTGGATTTATGTTGATTGTGACTGTTTGGTGTTCTATATGCCTCACTTATCTGCATATCAGATTCTTTCCCCATGTTTGGGAAATTTTCTGCTATTATTTCTGTAAATACTTTATGTTTGTCATTTGCCTGGACTCCTGTATCTTCGCTAATGCCCATTATTCTTATATTGTTGCTCTTGGCATCATCGTGAAGTTTCTGGATTGTCATTTCATGCTGCTTTGTTATTTTTAAAAGTTCTGTCTTTTCCTGATCACTAATTGTGGTCTTGTCCTCAAGGTCCAAAATCCTTTCCTCAGCTTCCTTTAGGTGGTTTTGCACTCTTTCAATAGAATTTTTTGTTTCTTGGATGTCTGTTTGAGTTTGTTTCATGAATTCTGCTTGTTTTCTATATTGTTCATTCAAAGTTTCAATCAGTTTCCCATGCTCAGGTACTTTTCTCTCTATTTCTTCTTTAATTGCATTCAACAACACCTTTACTAAAGTTGTTATTTCTGTCTTTGCATGGGAGAGTACTTCTAATTTGATTTCCTCTGTAGCCTGATGAAGTTGTTTTTTTATTTCACTGGCTATCTTTTCAGAGATTCCCAATGTGTTGCTTTTGGGGTCCTCTATTTCACTGTCTCCTATACTTGCTTCTGGTGAACTATATGTTTGAGACTGCATTTTGCTTTTTCATTTTGTCATTTTCACTCTGCCTGATGTTTTCTATGTTTAGGAGGGGATCACACAAACTCTTTTCAGACTCACCAAAGTCTTACAGTTAGTTGGAGGGGGTTTTACTACTGGCCCTATTTATCCCCTGTACACCTCTATTTTAGGGGCATACTCACCACACTGATATAGTTAATCCACTGTAGTCCAAGGTTCTCCACCTGGGAGCAAATTTCCAAATTTTTTCACACTACCTGGAGCCTGCTGAGGTCTTCTGATGTTCCAGGTGGGTGGGCGGTCCTAGCAGAAGAGTCCAGGGCAGTTTTCAGTCTTGTGCAGACCTCCTTGACGTTCCCGGTGGCAGGGTGGGCCCTCGGGTGAGGTTCCAGGCAGCTTATGCCAACTTGTAACAACTCTTAAGGTAGAGTGTCCCCTCCAGTCCCATACGTTTTTCTCTCTCTTTTTTACTTTTCATCTATCACATCTCACTTTCAGGTCCTGTTTCCTCATGAAAACCAATATTTCACAATGTAGCCAGCAAATTCTAGAGCTCTCAGCAGTGCTCTTGGGATGCACACTTTCACTCCATGACACCAGAAGAAGCAGTTTCTTAGCTTTATACAATATTTATTGTTGATTTTTTATCTTATTCACTCTTTCAGTTTCCTACACTAGGGAGACAATATGGTATTTACACATGTGAGTTTGATTTATTTCACTTATGAGTATGGTCTTAAGTTGTGTCCATTTACCTATAAAAAGTCTTGATGTAATCCCTCTTTGTAGCTGAGTAATACTCTATTGTATAAAAATACCACATCTTTTTTTATGCATTCCCCAGTTGATGGGTATTTGGGTTGTTTCCAAGATCTGGCTACTACAAATTGTGCTGTTATAAACATGGGTGCACATATATCACTGTGGTATGCTGTTTTCAATCTTCTGGGAATATGTGCAGAAGTAGGATAGCTGATTCAAATGGGATCTCCAATCCTAGTTTTTTTAGGAACCTCCATACTGATTTCCACAGTGATTGCACCAGTCTACACTCCTACCAACAGTGCAGAAAGAGTTCCTTTTTTTCCACAGCCCTGCCAGCACTTGTTGTTGGTTGATTTCTTGATGATAGTCATTTTTCCTGGAGTGAGATGGAATCTCAGTGTTGTTTTAATTTGCATTTCTCTAATGACTAATGATGCTGAACACTTTTTCCTATATTTATTCACCATTTGTATTTCTTCATTTGAAAAGTGTGTATTCATCTCACATGCCCATTTTTGGATTGGGTCTTTGAATTTTGTGGGCTTAATTTTTAAAATTGTTTATATGTTCTAGATAGAAGTCCTTTGTCTGAGGGACAGTTGGCTAAGATATTTTCTCAATTTGTGGATTTTCTTTTCACTCTGTTGAAAATTTCCTTTGACATGTAAAAACTTTTTAATAAGATGAGGTCCTACTTGTTGATTCTGGGAAGTATTTCTTATGCAGTTTGATTTTTGTTCATGAATTCTCTGCCTACTCCCATGTCTACAAGATTTCTACCTACTTTTCCTTCCAGCAAATTTAATGTTTCTGTTTAATATTTAGATCTTTGATCCATTTTGACTTTAGTTAAGTATGTGGTGATAGGCGTGGCTCTAGTTTTAGTTTTCAGCATATGGAGAGCCAATTTTCCAGCATCATTTATTAAAGAGACTATCTTTCTTCCAATGGACATGTTTGGCTCCTTCATCAATTGTCCTGGGATGCTGCACTGAGCAGAGCTCAGATCCTCTGAGACCCATGCAGCTAGTAGGGATGCACCCCTAAAGTATAGTACCCCAGAGCCTTGCACCTGGCTGGACAGAGGTTAGAACCTCTGGGACTCATGTGACTAGCCAGGAAACATCCATGGAGTGTGAAGATTAAATACCTTTGTAGAGTGAGAGGTTAAGAAGTGTCTTCTGAACTGGCCAATGAGTATTTAATAAGCAATATTGGTAAATAGCTATTGTTTGTTGTTCACTAAAGGCTAGAAACTATACTAAATGATAATACATTCAACTTATAAAATATTCACTTATTTTTGTATATGTTAGTCTCCTAATGGGGCCTTTGTGAATTGTATCAAAGAGTCAGTATGTAGTGTGTTTGACTGTGGTGGCAATGATGAGGTGTTACTTTGGAGGTTGGGTTATAAAAGACCTCACAGCTTACTCCTTATTCTTTCTGGGTCCTGGGAAGAAGCCAGCTGTCCTGTAGTGAAGATTTCTGGGTAACCTTGTGGAAAGCCTCACCTGCAAAGGAAGCAAAACCCCCAACACCTGTGTAAATGAGCCATTTTGCAAGTAGATCCCAGAGTCCCAGTCAAGCCTTTGGATGACCACAGCCCAGCCAAAGCTTAACTGCAACTTTATTAGACCCTAAATTATAAAGGATTGTCCTGGATAAGGATGATGTCATGTCTGCTCAAGGAACAAAGGCATATTGGAGGCAGCACTGGGAAACTGACCGAGACTATAATCTCTTCTATCACAAAGTGAGGGATAGACCAAATTTATTAATGAGATGGCTCCTTTTTACTTCACCAGTATCAACTTTACCTCTTTTCTCCAGACAGCTCTTCTTTTGGTTCTTCTCATGACTGATTCCTTCCTACCTTTCAGGTCTTGGTTTGCATGTTGCCACTTCATGGAGTACATCTCTGAGTGCTCTAAAGGGATAGGTCCCCTCCTTGTATCTCCTTTTCTCCTTTATTTTTGTATTTCACTTTATTTTCTGATCATGAGGTTTTATTCTTTAAAATAAGACAAGAGTCATGACTTTTTGTAAACACTGCATCCTCAGCACCCAGCCCATTCCTTGGTGCATTCTAAGTGCTTAGTCACTGCAAGTAAAGTGACAGAAAAGGTATTTATCTTTGTATTTCTCAAAGAGCTTTTCATCACTTCTGCCATTTAATGAGTGGTCATTAAGGCTTAGTACAATCACTTTTTAAAAACTGTGGCTAACTCTTCTCCTTTGTCCTTCTACCTAACCTCAGCACTGTGCTTCATATTTTAAGGCCTAAGTATTTTCTTCTAGTATATTATGTAAATTATGGAATATTTTTTATTGTCAGTCTCTGTCTCCTGGAATAAAAATTACATGAAGATAGGCATTTGTGTGTATTCTGATCATTTAATAGGCCCTTGTTATGGGAATAACTCTTCTGAATGCTATATAGGAGTATTTGATCCCAGGAACTAAATTTTTAGAAATTAAAACAATAAAACTATAGTCATGTCTTTATACCATAGATTTCAAATTTTTCAGGTACAATGAATTTTTTATTTAATTTAAGAAAACATCTGCAGTTTCACATTATATCACATTGTAATCCTGTTTTATACTTCTTTTGCAATGGTGTCTTAAGAACAAAAATATGTATCATATATCAGGATTTTATTAAAAATAACTCACATATAAAAATTTCAAAGTGGTGTATCTTTATTCTAGAAAGTAAAAAGATAGGCATAAAGAAAAATCTTAGAAATTATGCTTAATTATTGCTAAAATTTTGAGGCATGTTCTTCTAAATTTTTCTTATACATAATATTCATACACTATTTTAAAACAGAAATCTATTGTAAATGTTAGTAAGAACCAACGTTTATTTTGCCTTCTAATGTCTATCAGGTGCTTTATATATATTTAAGGGCTTTTAGTTATTTATTTATTTGTATTGATCTCATTCCTACAACTTCATCTTCTAAGTCCTGTCACATATCCCCATTTTCACATGAGGAAACTGAGGCACTAGATCTGATAATTTGCTTGTAGTCATATAGCTTATGAGTGACTGAACTGGGATTTGAGCCAAGATATCAGAATCCATGCTCACAATCACTCTTCTTGCTTTCTCCAAATCTTGCTGTAACTAATCCCCATCATCAGAACATTTCCCAAGCTGTAGCCTGTTTTTTCTCAACATTGTTTATAAAGACTGTGTAACATTTAAACACATGGGTGCTCAAATTATTCTATTTTTAAAGAATTGTTTATTTTTTCTACTATGAATAATGCTATACTACAACACCTTGAAAATTAATCTGTGCTTATCTATATGATGATTTCTTAGGTCAAATTTCTTTAACTGGTGTATAAGGTTCATCCAAAATTCTTACCTTAAGGAATTTACAAAGGCCCATTTTGTTTTATGCAACTTGAGTATTATGGATTTATTTCATGAATTTCCACTTCTCTTTGTCCAATGACTGCTTCTGTTAAAAATCCGCTTGGTAACTTGTGCAAGTGAAAAATGTATTCTTAAACTGAGACATTTTGATTGTGGGAAGAGCTAAAAATGAACATGAAAAATTCAGAATTAAATCCAGGCAAAAACTGAGCAAGTACAGCAAATGTGTACACTTAACACTGCAGGCAAATTGGAGTATATTTCAAGCCAAACAAAGATCTTGCTTTATGCAGATATGGAGCAAATTAATCTATGTCAAATTATTTTTAAATACTTGCTTTTTATAATAATTCAAGTTCACTCTTGCAAGAATTAATCTATCTTCTCTTTGCCATTTATAATTGTTGACCTGACAGGCATTTACTTAGATTTTTTTTGTAGTATAAAGTGTTTATGTTGGAAAATTAACATCATTAAGCAACATGTCACCTTTTGGGTGAAAACACTGAGCATTTTTGCCTCATAAAAGTGTCAGCCCAACTGTCTTGCTGGATTCATGGTTCTGTTCCAGGGGGAATTCTGTCAAGTATTTCCTTTGCAAATATTCAGAAACACACAGCAGAGTTATACCTGAGGTTTACAAGGTTGTGTGTGCATGTGTGTGTGTGTGCTTGTAAACGTGCTTGTGTGTCTGAACATGTATTCACACAGACTTGCAGAACTAGATTGCAGTAAAGGAGACACAATGCAAGATTTGAATAATGGTTATATAGATAGAATACATATAAGCCTTTTTTGCGTCAGTAACCAAAACTCTCAGTAACACTGCCATATAATTAACTTTAATTTATTCAATGATCAATTCAATGAGCATTTATTGAGGATAAGATGAACTCTGTACTGTTTTAAACACTGAAATACAAAGATTAATGAAAACCTCAAGGAATTCATGGCATTGTGGAAAAATTATCCAAGTGAATAATTACAGACCACAGGATAATGTCACAAATAATGATAAATGCAGGTAACAGAATCAGAATGGATCAGGGAAGGAGGGGAATTAGGGTAAGCCTCACAGAGAAGAGCTCACATGTGTTAGTCTGGAAGGATACCCTCAACAGTTGGCTGAGGTGGGAAGAAATTGTTTGAAAGCACAAAAGTGTGAAATAGCATGAACTATTCAGAGATTTTTAAGTCAGTGGTGGTGAACCTATAGCATTCATGCCACAACCAGGCTATTTGTATCACTGAAAGCTCTAAAAGATTCTCCATCTCTGCCTTAAATCATAGTATGATCTTCGAGTTAGAAGATCCTGAGTCATTGCACAGTCACCCCTTCCTCTGGTCACAGGGCTTATGAAGGGATCCTGAGGCCATGACTTCTATTGGCCATACTTGCATTAAGATTACTGTCTCTGAGAAAAACTCAGGGATTACTGAGAATTTGTGAAGCTCCTTAGGATTCTATTGTTGACTGATTTTTTTTTGGTGTTAGCTGTGACTTTATTTTCCATTCTTTTAAGTACATATGTTTCCAGAGAGACATTTATCATAGTTTCATTATCTGTCACCAATTGAGTTTGGTCCTAAGCAGTTTCCACTTCATAGGTGATAGGTACTAAATATTTGTTGACTAAAATGTTGCCAGACAGTTATAAAGACTAAATTAATACTTTGCTTCAGGGAGCTTCCAGTTTTGGAGAGATGAGCCATAAATGGATAAAAGATTAACAGTGCAAGAGTTGAATAATGGTTACATGTGAAGAGAATTTACTAAATTATTATAAGTTCTAAAAAATTAACTCAAGGTTAATTACTATGCACTAATATTCAAGGTCTTGTAAAGTTATTATTCAGGGCCATTAAATATTATCCAAGGTCTTGAAAATGCATAGCAATGTGATATTTTACTATCTTAAATTGTAGTATCTAGTTTTAGCAACTGGTCTTTAAATAGGACATTGATAAACTAGAGGCATGACAGAGGTCTATACAATATTTTTTGTAAGGTCCATTTCTGGGAGTAGACTTACTAAGTAAAAGGTTCTAAACAATTTTAGGCACATAAATTTCCAAAGTATTTGTACCAATTTGTGCTGTCATACACAATGCAGTAACATACCTTTTCACCATAACTTTGTTAGAGTTGCAACAATTGCAATTTTTAAAGTTTTTCAAATGTGTCAATTTAATCAGGATGAACTAATTCTTATTGTAATCTTAACCTTTTTGTTTACTAGTGAGGCTGCCTAATTTTCATTTACTTATTAGGGTTATTTTGAAGTCATTTTCCTGATGGCACCATGATCCAAAAAGAGGGAAACAAAGAGTTATTTTGAAAATGGGGAA
This sequence comes from Hydrochoerus hydrochaeris, assembly GCA_004027455.1. Taxonomy (NCBI): domain Eukaryota; kingdom Metazoa; phylum Chordata; class Mammalia; order Rodentia; family Hydrochaeridae; genus Hydrochoerus; species Hydrochoerus hydrochaeris. Next base: position 51,258 of record PVLA01010520.1, on the reverse strand, counting down.
AATGTAGAGATACAGGTGCAAGGCACTGGTGCTGTATCAGTATATTTTGTGGCTAATGAAAGAAAACTTCACTCTAGCTGGCTTAAATAAAAATGAAAATTTAATAATTTATTTAATTAGATTTCCTGACAAAAGGTTTGGCTTCAGGTACAGTGTGGAGCTTAAATAGTGTTACCAAGACCTGTTTCTGGATTCTGTGGTCTCCATTTTGAGGGACCTCCAGCTGCCTGTGATTTCTTTCTCACATGTCAGTCTACCAGGGTGTGAGCTTCTCTTTCTCCTTATACTCCCTCTCCCTAGAACTCACTTAAATCCATTGCAACCAAGTCTGGTCCTCCACTTCTGGTCAGGGAGGTATCATGGAGACAGAGCCTGGAGACTGTTCTAAGCTATTGTCTGACAGCCCCAAGTCCATTTTTCTTACTCAGGTCTTTGATACTAGGCCTGGGACTTAGTAAACCACATTTCTTTTTTGCTGTGTGATGCCCTGTTGGGCTCTGCCAATAATGGAGGGTAAACCAGAAGAAGATGTGGTGCTAGATAAGAAAGAATCACCATGTTCCTTCCTATATACATAACCCAGCAATACTTCTTCACCTTGGGAGTGATACTTGCATTCAGTAGCAGCTGTTGATTCCAATCTATAGTTTTTCTAAGGCTCTTGGAATCTGCTTCTTGGTGCCCTCTGAGACACTGGTACTTGCCAGCCAGCATCTCCTGGGAAGTCTAAATCCCAACCCTGCCAGATGCTCTAAACTACAGAGGGATTGACACCTACCAGGCAGCATCCCCACTTCAGAGGTCTGGGCTTGCTTTCCACAGCACCCTTCCTCCAAATTTATAAATTTTAATAATATCGCTATCTTCTTAGTTCCCTCAGCCTTCACTGTGGTAGCTGTTTCTTCCAACTACTACATTTATGATACTGCAGTGTCTCTTTTTGGTCTTTTTAGTTTTTCTAATATCTGGTGAATTCTTTGGGTTTAACTATTTTCAGTAAAATAATTGACAGTGGCAATAGCCTGACTGGACTCTGATTGAGGCAGTGGCAGTGCCAGCCTGACTGTGTTATCCTGCAATCCTTTGAGCTAAGCTTGAAGAAGAGAATTCCGATGAAAAATTAATATTGACTTCCTGTTTCTTTGAGGATGAGGTCTGAACCTCCAGGCCCTGCATGGATTTTACAGCTGCCTTGCCTGCTATCACCCTAACTCTTGTGTTCTAGGTGCATGAAACTTCCTTCAGTTTTTCCAGTGAACAATACTGTATCACCATCAGAGCACTGAAAATGACTTTTCTGTGCTAAGAATATTGATTCTGTCTACTCTTTAACCTGAGAAGCTCTCAAATAATCTTCAGGAGCCAACAGAGATGTTATTTCCCCCTGGAAGCCTTCATTTCTTTGCCTGTAATATCCTGTATGTTCCTTCTGAGGGTACACATTATGTGCTTGTCTTTTTCATTCACTGGATTGCAAACTCCTTGAAAGCATTACCTGGAACTCAAGAGATACCTTAAAAAATATTTGACAAGGACTTCTTTAGAAAATTTACATGACTTCTTTTTACTTTTTACGAAGCAAAGACACAATTTCAGCTACCATTACTGCTGATACAAGTCATGCCCTAATTGACTACTGAGGGTTTCATGTCTCATCCAAAGGACAAGCTAATGTTGTTAAAATTGCTAAACTGGGAAGAAGACAAGATGGCTGATCAGTGAGCAACAAAATACAGAGCCTCCTGGGAGAAACAACTCATATGCCAGAATAAAACACCCTGGAGAGACCCAGACAGAGGGAGATGGATCCTCTTGACACAGGAAGATATTAAAATGTAAAAAAGCTCATCAAATACATCAGGGCTACAAGTGAAACAGCTAGAAATTACAGGACACACCGTTTTCATTCGTGGTGACCTGCCAAGTTTGCAACAGCCTGACTCTGCTGCGGCCGACAGAGCCACCCAAACTTGTTCTGCTGCCACTCACGGGAAGCACAGCAGCCCTGAAGTTGGGGGTTGGTGAGCCCAATGGAGAGCGGAGCCAGCAAAGGGACTTTCATTAATCCATGGTCAGTGCTGGGATTGGGATCCCCCCCACCAAGAAAGGGCGAGATCACATGGGCAACATGTTGGAATCTGGCAGGAGGAGCCTGAACTGGGACCAACAGTGACTTCAGTTGGTTCCTCCCTCTCCAAAGCAGATTCATGGGATTTGCTTGGACTGGGCTGCGCCCCTGGCTGGGGCCCAATGAGCCATCCCAAATCAATTCCCTGTGCCTAGCAAGCACTAATCAGGGGAAGGCTTTTGCAGTTTGATTGGCCCGGTGGGGAGGGGCAGGCATAGGCAGCCACTGCTTGCACCTCAGTGATAAGAGCAGTCAGGAGAGGGTGGAGGTCCCTCACCAGCATGCTTCGGAGGAAATGTGGCCAACAGGGAAGGGGGCTGGGACCTGCACTGTAACCTGTGTGGAAGAAACCAGGATCATAACAGGAGAGAGAGGCAGGAGGAGGCCGCCAGCCCAGAACCCTGAGAGCTCTGATCGAAGAGAGGGGAAAACAAGGGAAACTGAGGGCAGCAAATGCACAACAGCAGACATGGCTTCAATGAACATTAAAAGATATCTTCGGGACCTTGTAGACGAGCTCAAAACTGAAATATTAAATCAGGTAAAGCAAGATATGAGTAGAGTAATAAAAGAAATGCTCTCAAGGAGCATCTCTCAGGAAGATACAGATGGAAGAAGGGAGGAACACAAAAAAAGGAGAGAAACATTTGATAAAGAATATAAAGAAAATATAGAATATATGAAGCAGATTCAAAGAGACTACCAGGAAATTAAAAACACCATTGAAAGCTGGCAAAACTCCTGAAAAGAAACTAAGAATAGTCTATCAAAACTTGAAGACAAGTTTGTAATGTGTGATCATGAAAGGAAAGATCTTTTAAAAACAACAAGGAAATAGGCAGTAACAATACAAAGGCTAGAAGATGACAAGAGAATCTACAATTTAAGAATAAGAAACATGAATGAAGAAGCAGGAATACATATGGGCAAATTACAAAGGCTATTCACAGAAATAATTAAGGAAAACTTCCCAAGCATGGGAAAAGAAAATGACATTTGGTTATGTGAGGCATACAGAACTCCAGCCACCTACAACCAAAACAGAGCTACACCCAGACATATAATAATCAAGATAACAGAAATTCAATATAAAAAGAGAATATTAAAAGCTGTCAGAGAAAAGGAACAGATTACCTATAAGGGTAAGCCCTCCAGGATCACGGCTGACTTCTTGACACAGTCCATCAGATCAAGAAGAGCTTGGAGCAAAATATTCCAAGCCCTGAAAGAAAATAACCTCCAGCCCAGATTGATGGACCCTGCAAAACTGTCACTAGAAATTAATGGAGAAACAAGATGCTTCCATGACAAAGAGGAACTGGGGGAGTTTGTGACCACCAATCCAACCCTACAGAGAATACTGAATGACATTCTAGAGAGAGAGAAAAAAAAATACCAGGATTTTAGCAACAGTGGCAGAAAGGCCTCAGTGGGTGGGGCAGGCAGTAGAATGAAGGAGAAAAGTAGACAAACAGGCAGAAAAATAGCATAGCAGAAATGAGGCAGAGAAGGATGGCTAGAATCTCTAACATAGATGGCCTTGATACTTTATATTGTTAATAGTGCACCAGGATTTAAAATCCACATTACTCACACTACTCTGCTTAAATGTATTATATTCTGTTCCAGTCATTCTACCTGTACTAGATTTGAGGGTACAAACAGTAATCCCGAAAATAACAGGATATAGTACGGTAATCATCCTTAACTTCCTATTAAGTCAATCTAAAGCTCTGTAAAACCTACACTGTTTTACCATGACTGATTGTAATCAAATCTGGTTTGTTGGATCGCTGTTTTGTATTGATAGATTTTATTCAAAGCTGTTATGATTGATAGTATCAAGTCTGAGAGTATAGGCAGCTGCACTTAAGATGACAAGAATCACTAGAATATCCACTATGGTTTGATTATTACCTGCCTTTGAAGTTTTATACTGTCTACAATGTTTTATTTTTACTAATATTGTTATGTACTGCTATATTCAATTATACTGCTATATTCATTTATGCCTGATGAGATAGGCAATTCTATTGAAGATAATAAGAAACAACACAGCAATCATTGTAGATTACCTTGTACTGTGGTTTTATACGACTTTTTGGTTTCATGTTTTTATAGGAATTTGTTTTGTTTTGTCTTACTAAGTTTTGTTTTTCCCTCTAATACAGAAAGGATAGAAATACATGTAGAGACTCATGTATGCGTGGCTGTTTACACTCTCACTGTTTGAATATCTACTTTGTATGCTTTAATTTTGTAACTTGAACAACTATTTCTAAGATGACAATATGTAATTTATCAACTAGTGATTTCTTATTGTTTATCTTTTTTTGAATTCTGTATTATCTCTATGCTTTACATGCTTTTTTTCTCTTTAAATAAAATTTTTAAAAAAAATTGCTAAACTGAGATTTGAGGGTAAAAAATAAGGTGCTTTAAAGACCTGGGACATCTCTGAAGCTTCCGTGTGTCACACTAGTGATCCAGGTAAACAGGGATCAGCTATTGATTTATCAGGTTAAAAGTCTTCTCATCACCCATAGCAACTGAAGGCCTTGTGTCAAAGATAAGCAGCAATAGAAAATGTCAAGCCCTTGCACATATGATTCCAGGATGCTAATGAAAGGCCCTGCATTAGAAGGAAGACTTGGAATGTTCCTGCCTTTATGAGGTTGTGCCATGTAATGAAAACAAAAAAACAAAACAAAACAACAACAAATTCCACAAAATCCAAAGATTTGAGAGTCCAGACTTGGTTTAAATCTTGGCTTTGCCTCTAGCTCCATCAGGTAACAAGAACTTCTGTGAAATTCTTAGCTTGTTTTTCTGTGAAACAGGGCTTATGGCATCCACTTTACTTATTTGTTTAGAACTAAATAAGGTAATTGATTTAAAGCATGTAACATACATTGGGAAATATTTATAGTTCATAGAAAATGACCTCATTCATTCACTCATGTATTCAAAAAGTCATTGAACATTTCATAAATGCTAGTGATATATATAAGAAAATAAGTTAGAAATGTCCTTCCCCTCATGCAGTTTTTACTGGTGGGATACAATCTGAAATGGCAAAAAACATATCAGTAAATAAAAGAAGGACAATTTTGTCAGTTGACTTAATGATGTGCTTTACTACATTCTTTTCTCACCTAGGATCTAGTCTAGGATCACGTGTTGTACTTGGTTGCTATGTCCTGTTAGTAACCTTTACTCAAGAGGGGCTCACTGGCCTTCACTGACCTTCATGACATTGATGTTTGTTGAAGAGTCCAGGCCACTTACTTTGTAGACTGGCTTTGTCTGACTGTTTTTTTTTTTTTAAACTGTGCACATTTTAAGGGCATAAAGGCAGCAAATGGCAGAGCTAAGACTTGAGCCCACCTCTCCTGACCCTTTATGTTGTGCACTTTCCTTTTAAAAGCTTCTAAGAGAGCCGGAGGTCAGAAGACCTCACAGCTCCTTCCCCAGAGCAGTCCTGTTAACACAGCCAGGTTGTTAAATTATAGCAGTATTGACGTAGTAGAAACCAGACAGAACACCTCTACCTAGGTGAACCTAGCTATTTTCTTGCTTGTCATTTAATATCTCTGAATCTGAATGACAATTTTTAAAAAATATCTGTACTTATTTTATTACTTTTCTGTCATCATCTCTCAAGGTGACAATTTGTCCTACTTTAATAGAGCAGCTGGAAAAAACATTAGGAAAATTAGACCCAATGTGGGTAGAATGCCGTAAGACCATTTCAGATCTATTATGATGTACTTTGCAGAACTGCAGGACATTGAACAAAATACACTAAAATTAAAAAAAAAATCCCTTTTTATTTGGAAAATTCTTTTTAAAAGCTGAACAAATGTGGCAGCTAATCTATAATTTACTCAAATGTTGGGTACTTTATTATATTGATATGCTATGAGTTAGCTCACTAAATTTACTCCAAGAAATTGGGACACAAAAGGGGCAAGTCATTGGTGCTCTGAGTCCATGTTCTGCCTTCCATTTCATGAATTGCACCATACATACATTTTAAAATCTGTCCAGATATTTTTTTTTTTTTTTTGTCTCCAAAGCAGCCCCAGATGAACTTTTTACAGCTTTTGGACTTCTAGCAGAGCACTTTGCTGCTGTTTCAAAAATGTGATTAGGAGGTTGTCTTTAGGTGGGGCTGGGGAAAGACCCTCTCCTGCTAAGGTCTTGTGGCTATAGGTGTGATGGGGCTGAGAAGGGAGGGAAATTTCATGTGCATGTCTCACTGGTGAGAAGTGATACAAGTGGTTGTATTGTTTATTTGTATTATGAATACTCATTTGCTATTATTCATTGAACTTCCCTTTTTAGCCAGGCACTGTGCTAAGAGGAGAATTTAAAAATGAGTAACTCAAACATCATCTCTCTCCTCAGAGAATTTAGTCTTACGTTGTGGGATATTGTTAGGCAATTTCACAGGCTCAGCACAGGGTGCTATATGAAGTCACTTTGTCTCAGGCTTTCCTAGCTCCCCCCATTCTCCCCTCTGCCGCTCTTCTGCTGCCCCCTCTCACAAGGATTTTCTCTACATTCTCAGCCTTTGTCTGAGTTCAGGCACAAGGAGGGTGTAGAAGTCAGGCTTTTCTGAAAATTGCTTTGCCTTCTGGGGTCTCACTCTGTCTAAAGGCTGGGATATCCCTGAGTAGAGGCAGTGCTAATAACACTTGGTAATAATAATCACAGCAGAAATGATCATCACCTTGCCTCACTTTCTTATGTTGTTCTTAGGTAGGGGTCAAGCTGCATTTTTTTCAATTGGTCAACTTCCATGCTATACTGGTTGTTATGGAATGAATTATGTTCCCTTTTTAATCCTAATTCATGTGTTGAAACTCCAGCCCCCTGATACTTTGGGACATGGCTTTATTTGAAGGTAGGGCTTTTAAAGAGGTGACTGCGTTAAAATGAGGCCATTAGGATGGGTTCTAATCCTAGGTGATGAGTGTCTTCCTTCTATGGAGAGGAAACGCAGCTGCATATTGTTATGCAGGTGCACAGATGACATCCTGGGAGCGTGTGGGGAGAAAGTTCCCGTCTGTAAGCCCAGTAGAGAGTCTTCAGAAGACATCAAACCTGCTGACACCTTGACCTTGGACTTCCAACTTCCAGCATTGAGAGAAAATAAATTTCTATTGCTAAAGGCACCCAGCTCACAGCACTTGTTACAGTAACCATAGCCTACTGATACCCTGGTTGTAATATAGTTTGGATTATTATGTCTAGTAACAATATTTTTATTAAGTTCATACTAAATTTTAGGGGTAACATGATGGCTTCATTGCATTGTCAGGTACTTTCTGGGTAGTCTTATTCTCATTTTGAAAATGAAATAACTGAAATTTGGAGAAGGATGTGATTTAGCTAAATTTACAGAGCTACAAATGGGCTGAATTGGGTTCAAACCCAAATCTTTCTTAAACTGCCGCCTCATTTCTTAACCACAGTGCATTACTTCCTGGAAGTCCTGGTTTTCTCTGCTTCCTTTTCCTACTGTAAATGATACTCCTTCTCCTGCCTCTATGGACTTCTGCTTCTTTTCTTTGGAGCACTAGCTACAATTTACAATTATAAATTAAATTCTATGATCATGTTTTCTGTGTTTGCCTTTCTCACTAATCCTCAATGTAGTGCTGTGCTTATGGGGTTGATTTTGGAGCAAGCAGTGTTGAAAGTCTTCTTAATTTTTCTACTAGGTGAGAGCCAGGCAACCCTTTGCATATAGTGAAACAATCCACCTCACTGGGCATTGGCAAGCAGTAGCAACTAGTGCTGGTCTCTTTGATTTATACCTTAATATTGTGCATACACGGTCCCAGGAGTGAAGTGTGTCACTGAACTTTACCACGTGGCAGCACTGGTGTTTGTTCTCCTGGTGATTCTTGTCATGAACAGCCCTCCTGACTAGGAGGTTCTAGTAGTCATTTTTTTCTATTTTTAGAATGCATTTCAAGGCAGGAAGTGTGAGCTACATGGTGCTTTCATGGAGGATTTTTTTGTCCCCCTTCTTTTATCTTGATTCTCTGTCCTATTAACATCCGGGTGGAGCAGCAGTACTTATTTTGTACATAATGAAGTCTACAAAGTAGGAAATCCAGATCTGTTACACCAGACTGTGGCTCCTCAGTGAACAAGATCCCAGTAGGTATTTGTTGTAAAGGTCACACTGTGTTAGTCACCTACTTCAGCCAGTACAATATTGTGATGATAATGGTTATTATTTCTCCAATAATGTTCTCCCACCAGAGATGGAAACATAGTCGACATTTACCCTCAACCAAAACTGTTAGAAAAACTTTATCTGCCTCCCAAGGGCTGAATTTCATAAAGGCAGATGATTTTTTTTCTCTATGTAGGTTTTTATTTTTAGATTTGCTGCTTCCTCCCCCACTTTCCCTCCTATTTAATGGTTTTAGAAAAAATGAATAGTATTCTACATTTTTATATTCTAAACATCACTCCTGCATAATTCTATTCAGTTCTTTGTTGTTCTTTTTTCCAAGTTATGGTTTTAAAAATAATCTAGAACTAATTTGTCTAATGAATATGCAATTATTGCAAGAGTCTTTTTGAAGTTTTTGAAAACCTTCCGTCAGCATCTTTCTGGGACATGGAAATGAATGTAGCATCAGGCGCTTGGAAGCTGTTTCTAATTTGGCATGAGCAGGTATAATTTCTCCACATTTGAAAGCTGGGCATGATGCACACATCTACTGTGTACTTATCACAGTTAGCTTAGGGTAGTTGCTTTCTAGCTTAGCTCCTTCTGTAAGTGCATCATGCCTACTGGGGCATGCTGAGGCTGAAATAAAGCAAGGTTGGACAGCCTTAGCAGAATATATAGGGGAGATGCAGGCACAGTTTGGTTCTGTCGCAGCTCATGCCCAAAGCTTACAAATCATAGATACCACTTAGAGTGGGCCTATGTCACGCGAGGCACTTTACATGTATCTTAATCTTTATGTAAGCATAAACCAGAGAGCAAGGGAATATATCCACTGTTTTATAATTAAGGAAAATGAGACTTGAAGAGGGTAAGAAATTTCTTAAAATCACTTAGGTAATAAGTAGCACAGCCAGTGTTCTTATCCACTTATCACTGGGCATACTTTCTGTGCAAGGCATCGTGCTATGCAGTTTGTCAAGTCTAGCAATGAACTTGACCTGGATTCTATTTACAGAGTGTTTACTTTCTAGTGAAAAGGAGAAGACAAACAGCCATGATATGTAGCCAAGAAAATTCAGAAAAGAGACAAGAGAGAGGGCCATGCTATGAATGTGGAAGCAAAGGGAAAGGAGAAAAAATATCATCACAGTAGAGATAAAATTTATCCTTATAGGAGGACCAGTTTCCCAAAGTTTTTGCCCACGGTTTCTTGCTTCCTGCCTACTGTGTGGTTTATGATTTTGAAAGTGGTCCCTGGATAGATTTTTTGATAATTGTTTTTGACCTGGGGAAGCAGCTTCCCCCTGTGTATTTTTTTTCTCCAGTACCTGAGTGAAGAAGCCAGCTGGGCTTTCTCCATTGCCGAAGTAGGCAGAAGCATCTCAGCCCCAACTGTGGGATTCATTAGCGGCTGCTGTCAATTTGCTGTGATCACAAGGCTGTGACAGGCGCAGCCCCTTTCCTGCCCTCGCTGGGCACAGGCCACTGTAGTCCCCATTAAGCGGCACAGGGCTTGTTGCTGAGTGCCAGTATGTGACACCTTGTGAACTGCGGCATTTCTAGGTGATTGTTTTTCTTTGTTCTGGCAATTGGAACAAAGTGATTTCACCCATATCCCGTCTTTATTTTTCCCTTTGTGGCCAGCATATATGTCAATGTCTTTTTTGTTGTTGTTTGATTGTAGATTCCAGAAGTATTAAAACTAACTTAAACACTTTAAGGAGAATTTGTCATAAGGGTCTCAGTGACTAAACCCAGGGACCAGAAAAGTCATCAGGAGTCAATGCAGTTACTTTCTTGGTATTTCTTTCTTATAAATTTCATGGACTTGTAATTCTGGTTGTTTCCGCACATCTGTTTATTCTCTCTCTATCAAACTGTTTGGGAAGTTACTTCTTTTCATACATTCATGCCACAGTACAGTTTGCCATACCTCTAAATATCATCTTACTTTGAACTACCAAAAGTTCATCTAGGCTCCAGTCCTACAGTTGGGAGAACCAAGCCTGATGCACGCAGGCTGGGTCCAGTCAGCAATGCCTAATGTAGGGATGGTGTGGGTTAACCTGGACTTCAGGCTCTCTTCTCAGCTTGAGCCTCTGAGTGGGATGCATTTCACAGAGAAAGAAGTAGCGGAGCAGGCATTCACACAGGTAGTCATATATTTATGAATCAGGAATGTGACATGATTTCAACTTTTCTCAGGAGTCAATGCAGCATGCTAAGTATCCATAAGATGGTATTGTCTTTGGATGTTTGTTTCTTTCTTCCTGGAACAAATGGGATTCATTGGGCTATTAAAAGAAGGAATGGATGAAAATATTTATAGAATTCAAGCTAAACCTTCTGGTGAAGGAAAAGAGGCTTAAGTTGTTTTGAACTAATTGGATCAGCTGATGTTCCTCAAATACACAAGATAGTAGCTTGAGGGTTTCATCAAAATAGTGGTAAGACTTGAATGGTTCTCACTGGCATTCGGAACATAGAATTATCTCTCTGTCACATGCCTCTTCTGCAGGGGGTTCTCTTTGTGTTTTTGTTTGTTTGTTTGTTTGTTGTTGTTTTGAGACAGGGTCTCACTATGTAGTTCAGTCTGGCCTTGAACTCACTAATGGAGCTCAGGCTGACCTCAAACTGTGGTGATCCTCCTGCCTTAGCCTCTCAAATATTGGGATTACAGGTGTTTACTGTCACATGGGGGTGAGATGGGTTGGGTGCTCTTTTTGATATTTCAATGTAAAAATTTCTTATCCTTTTCCAAAATTGCAAAGAAATGTTTTGCACTTCCAGTTTATTCAACTTCCTTATATTAACTTGCATTTTATCTCCTGATAGACTGTTGCTTGTGAGGATAGTGTCTTATTTACTCTTCCCTGGGACTGGTCATAGTGCATTATAGATAGATGATTCCTAGCTCTATGTGCTAAATACAATGGTCGCTTCAGACAAACAAATTATTGGTTTAAAACTCCTTGAGCAGATATTCTTCAAGTAGCCAATTTAGCACAATGCCTACTACATATCAGGTGCTCAAACGATAGTTCTTGAATGAAAGAACTAATGACCCTTCTGATCTGGTACAGTGATGATAATGAAAAAACTGATGAAAGAAGTAAAGACCCAATTCTTGTTTTAAGGTTGGTTAAAATATTTTGAAATGATATTAAAGAAATAGTTTGAAGACTAACCCAAAAGTTGCATGGAGAATCTTGTAGTGGTGATGTAGACTATATTTATCAGTGTATTTGATATGTGCCTGTAATCCCAGCACTTGGAAGTCTGAGACATGATAAACATCATGGCAAGTCTGGTGTACAGAACCAGCCTGAAATACATAGCAAGACCTTGTCTCAAAAAACCCAATATATTCATATATATTGGAAGGTAGTTACACATACCCACACATGTGTACATGTAGAAGGGTATTCACACTCATATATATGTATATATACAAGAAGTATGAAATATATATAGTTAGCAAAAGTTCTTAAAGTCTTAATGCTTATATTAATAATATTAAAGGAAGACAAAAATGTTTATCACAAGAAGTTTGGGCAATATTGATTCTAAGTCAAAGTAAGGCCTGAGTTGCATTCTTCAGGGTCACTGTGAGCTTTAAGGGTGCCATGCCAGTGCTTGAGGTAGGTGCTCCAGTCCACCCCCTATCTTTTCTGGTTTCACTTAAATGTAGTAACTGTATTATGAAAAATTTTAGGTACACACAGTGGCTGACAAATCCTCATGTATCCCTTACTCTACTTCAACAACTATAAAGTCATTGCTGATTTTATTTACCCTCTTCATGACTCACTATCATCCTACTTTTAGATTATTTTAAAGAAATTATAAGATTTGATATAATTCTTGCTATGAACATTTCAACATGTAAACATAAGAGCTCTTTAAAAATATCATTTATGGTGCACACCTGTAATCCCAGCATTTGAGAAGCTGAGGCAGGAGGATTGTTGAAGTTTGAGACCAGCCTGGGCTACAAACTGAGCTTAAGACTGGTACATAGCAAAAAGAGAAAAAAAAATAATCTAAATATAACCACTCTTCTAAAACAAATACAATTTTTAATTTTTTCAGATATCAGTGTTAAAATTTCCTCTGCTGCAGAAATGCTTTTTCACAATTGTTTTAACATAGGAACCAAATAAAGCAATATGTTTTCATTGATTGATAGGTCTCTTACATCTTCTTTGGTCTATAAGTTTTCTCTCTTTCTTGTTGTCTTTGTAATTTCTTTGTTGAAAAATGTAGTTGTTTTATTTATTCTTTTTTTATTTTAAAGAGAATAAAACCTAAGTAAAATAAAACAAAATAGAGCCAACCAAAACAAACCAGTGTGACACAGAACTTCAAAACAATATGAAATCAACCATAGATATCATAACGCCTTTTGTTGTCTTCAAAATAGGTGCAGATACCTTCAGACATAGTAAAAATCAAACAAAGCAGAACAGAACAGAACCAATAAAAACAGAATAATGAATGCAATAAAGGACTTCAAAATAAGACAATAGTAAATCTAAAATGACTACCATAATATATCTTGCTATCTTTGAAACAGCTGCCCATGCTATCAGATATATCAAAATCAAACAAAACAAAACAGAATAAAACCCAACCCAACAAAACAATGAAAATGATATAGGACTTCAAAGCAAGATAATAGGGAATTAATAATGGCTGCCACCTTCAGGAGACCCCCCCATAGATGCCACACTGCATACCATTATCTATTGAATAGAAGATCAGACCAGCAGCCCTAGACCTGCAAAGTCAGTAAAACATCAAACAACACAAACATCAAATTTCATTTCACCTCAATAGCTATCATCGCAGCCTGTGTTTCTCAGGGATTACCAGCTGTTTACAGGGTGGGTGTGTGGAGTGGTTGGCTCTTCTTGTTTCCCAGCCAGCGTACTGGAAGGGGCTGGGGTCTACCTGTCCCCTGGCAGCAGCAGCCCGCGTATGGTGCTGGTTCGCAGAGAGGGCTTGCTTCCTGGTGACTTCCTGTTCTCTTCCTCTACAGTCTGCAAATAGGGCTGACTCATGGAAAAGGCTGAGGTCTGGCTGTCCCCTCTGGCAGCAGTGGCCCATGCATAGTGCTGGTTCGCAGGGCCATTTTATTTCTTTGATAAGGTTTCCCACAGGCTGAATTTTGCTGAGTTTATTCATGTGGTATCATTCAAGGTATTTTTCTGTTATCTATATTTCCATTAATTGATAACCAGATTTATAGTTTCAATGAGTAAGAATTTTGATTTTTATCCTAATAATTCATAGATGGTGACATTTGTTTTTATCAGAAGTCACACAATACCTGGCTGTGCATTTTTGTAATGACATTAGCTACTGATTGTTACCTAGAAACATTACTATTCAATTATGGATAGCAAAAATGGTGATGTTCTAATTTTATCATTTCTTTTTCATTATTTAGAGTATTTCTATAATAAATAATAGCACTGCTCAGAAAAAAAGAAGGTCAAATGCTTGATCCTTTCTATTTAATTTCTTTGGCATCATCCAAAAATGACCCATAATTATTTTATCATTTGTATCTTTAACAGCATTGTCACCACGTGCTTAAATGTATGTGTTGTCTTTCAACCTATCACAGTTACTGCTTTTAATCATTCTTCCTTATGATTCTGTCACTCATTGTGTGAATGTGGCATGTTAATTCATATATAAGAGTTCAGCAAACGTTTTCTGTAAAAGATCAAATAATTTTTTCACATTTTAAAATAATCCTTTAGAAATGTAATGGATGGACCTTGAGACCATAATGTTAAGTAAAATTAGCCAGATAGAGAAAATAAATATCACATGGCTTCTCTTATATGAAAAACTCAAAATATAAATACATTCATACATATACAGCGTCTGCCAAAAAATGTACACACTCTTCAGCAGTTTGCTGTACTAATAAATATTTGGAACCTAATGGCCTCCACTTTAAGCACCTCTTGTAATTTTAGAAGCCAAAGGTAACTGGTAACCATATGTCTCAATAAATTTGATATTAAAATATTTCTACAAGTTTCTCTTTTCCTGATGTGTACATTTTTGACTCTTTCTTTCTTTCTTTCTTTCTTTCTTTCTTTCTTTCTTTCTTTCTTTCTTTCTCTCTCTCTCTCTCTCTCTCTCTCTATATATATATATATATATATATATATATACACACATGTTGGGGAATAATTCCAGATTGTGGTAGGTAAAAAGGAAGGATTTTGTTACCTGTTTTTAGTAGCCTCTTTAACAACAACGGAGAACTCTTCCAAAGGTACTTTTGACACTTGAGTGTCTATAATTGGAAAGCCAGCGACCACTATGGCAATCAGTAGCACACTCTATCAGTGCCTGGGGGGAGGTGAATCCTGGGAAATGAGGTGACAGAAATATAATTCTCTTAGAACTTGGGACACCTGGAGAATAGGGTGTATTTTCTTGCCAACATTCTGTGCTCCTAGAGTTTCCCAGGAAACTGTGGGCTCTTAATCATATACTATGCTGCTAATTTTGTTTGCTTATCATACACTTACCATATATTATCATATGTATCATATATCATATGTGTTTGCTTATCATATAATATCATATACTGTACTTCCAAGAGCTCTTAATCATATATTGTACTGTACTTCCAGTTGTTTGCTTATTTATTATATATAGCAAATTTTAAGAATTTGAGAAAACCATAGTTGTTTCTTAGATCCAGCTATGGTATGAGCCATACAATTCACAACCATGGCAGTCTTGGAGAACAGTCCAAATCCTTGAAGAAAAGTTGAAAGTCAGGAAGTCTGAGTCAAAGTATGTCTGCTTAGGCAGAGTTGGAGATGGAGAACAATTGAGTATCAGTGGTGAAGCCTGTAAGAGAACAGAGTGGGCTATTGGTTTCTGTGATTTGTTTTAAGTCAATATTTCCTGAGCACCTACCACATGCAAAGCAGTGTGTTACCAACCAGAAATGCAAACTAAACACAGAATCAATCTTGCCTTTATGAACTTTCAGGATAATGAGCAAAATGCAGCTTAATCAACTACATAGTCAAATAAATGGAGACAGAACTATACTTAGTGTTGTGTTAGGTGTGTGGTCCTATAGGAGGGTCTATGAATGAGGTCTGACACTATCGTGGGTCAGGGAAACCTTCTCTGAGAAAAAGATGGTGTTATGGTTTGAGTCCGGATGTCCTCCCAAAGCTTCATGCAATCATAGAGGTGGGCTTCTAGAGTTCGTGAATGATTTATGGTCTAATGCTGGGATTATGGGTGTGAGTGTTACACCCAAGTGGGTGTGGCATACATACAATATAAGAGACAGAAAGAGCTTTCTCTCCGTGTTCCTCCCCTTCTGGTCTCGTTGCTTGTGCTGTTTTCTGCTGCCATGAACTATTGTTCACTGTCATGTTCCATTCTACCTTGGAGCCAGATGATTATGGACTGAAACCTCCACAACTGAGCTAAATAAACTTTTCATTTCTTAACTTTGGGTGTTGGATATTTTGTCCCAGCAATGAGAGAAAAGTAGCAAACACAGATGGTGTAGCTGAGATCTGAAGAGTGAATTATTTTGGTAAATAAAAAAAGAATTTTTAAAAAGAATTCTGAAGAGAAAACAGCTTGTGAAAACCAGGTAAGAGCAGGTTAAGAGCAGCCAGTGTTCCTAAAGAGGAGTAGAGGACCTTGCTTGGGAGATAGGCAGGGGATAGACTCTACATAGTCTTGGGCTGTGTTCAGGGTTATAGTCTTTATCCCCATAACTGTGAAGCCACTGAAAGATTTGAAGCAGGGGAATGATATGACCATGGTTAAATTCCAATCAGATCAACTGAACTGTGGTGAGAAGCAAGGTAGGGAGAGGACAAGAGCAGGAGCCAGTAGTTCTGTTTGGAGGTTACTGTAGTTGGATCTGTGCCCCAAAACAATGACTGACTCTTATGGTGTCCACTTCACAAGAGTTTTGCAGTCTATCTGGGCTGGTAGCATCAAGATAAAGGCACCTTGTTGACATAAACACAAGGATATAGACCTACAAAACAGTAGAATATACCATAAATGTACAGTTAAGAGTACTCGTTTTGAATACAAATATGGTTGCCCTTTAATGACATCCTGATTGCATCCTGTGTAAGGTCATTTCTCATTTATAGCCAACATCCAAGCTGCCTAGTGTTGAATATGGTTTCCTAGCAAATGATCTTCATCTGCTAGTTTTAGTGTCACTCTGCCTCTCAGTGGCTCAATTAGTTTAAGAGTAATTCTGTAACTTTTCCCAAGTAATTGGTTTGGAAATGAATGCCTGACATATTTCAAGCCAATGAGGAATGAAGGGAAGCTGAGGGACAGGGAGAGGATCTTCTGAAGAAAATTTCTCTCGCATAGTAGTAATCCACAGGAGGTGATTTTAGATTTGAAAACAGGAACTGCCAGAATCTTTGGATGGTGAGGGGTAGGGAAAACTTTGGACCTGACCCGAACAGCACCATTAAGCCATTAGTCAACAAAATCAATCATCTTCAGGGCTCACTGTGCTTCTGACTTCCTGTTACAGGAAATAATAACATTCTCGATTTGAGCTTACTTTTTTCTGTTCACAGATATCCAGCGAACCAGCTGTGTGTACTGATTGCTGTCTGTGAGTTACTTTATCTACAATATGGGGTGATAGTTATACATGTTGCATTGAAATGTAATTGTGAGGAGTATAATATATAGTGCACTTTATGAGTTTGTTCATTGCCTAACAGTTTTCAATAAATGGTTACTATGGAGATTAATACTAATCATTTCTCATATGAGAGTCAGTGAGGATGGACTCTGGTTAAATTTGGCCTCATGCCTGATTTGAATACTTGTCAACTATTTGGAAACACAAAAATAAATAGCTATAGTTTTTCTTCTGCCTAAATTTATCTTGTTCCTGAGGTTTTGTTGGAACAAAAAAATAGATTTGAAATTGTCTGGATATCATTTTTAAAAACCACTTTGATGATCTATTTCAATGCAACCAATTAAATTTGTTGTGGAGATGATTTAATTTGATCATTAGCTTGTCAGAAGGCACCAGCTGGATAATTACAAGAGCCAGACTCTATCCTTTGGCTGTGGCCACTGTCTTTTGTTGAATAATTTAACACATAAGACAAACTGTGTAAGGCAATACTTACTCTGTCACAAAGGACCACCGAATCAATTCTGATATTTCTTGAATGTGCAGATCAATAGCTCAGTTCTTCTTTCCCAAAATCCTAATATGATTTTTAGACCACTGTCAACAATTCACAAACTAAGTTTCTACTCCTCAAATGAATTATATTACTGAAAGCCAAAACCAGCTTTTGAGCATAATGCCTATTTAATACTTTTTGTTGTTTGTTTGTTTTTGGTCTTTACATGCATTCACTTGGTCATTCTTAGACGTGTACTTTCTTTTAATATTCTCCAAAAGCCAAATCCACTCCATGGCACTGGCTAGATACTAAACCTATGTATAATTAGCATACTTGGCTTCAGTAGGGATCAAGCTAACATATAGAGTACCAGTTGTGATGTGAGGGATTTTATGTGATATTGTTATCTTCACAAAACAGATGCAGTCCTAGAATCAGAGACATGGAATAATTTGCTGAAGTCTCTAGTTGGTAAGTAGCAGAGATGGAGCTTGAACCCAGGCTTATCTCACTTCCAAGCCCCTTTGCCAGAGAAAGTGTGACATAGTATGAAGCAGATTCTACATGGCCAGAAGCTTGACTGTACTTGTGCCCAACAGCTGGCTGTGCCATTTACTAATGGCATAGTACCAGGTAAGTTATGTTGTTACAATCATTCAGAACACATGATAAATGTATTTTTAAATAAGTACATTTATTGGTACATTGTAGATATATACAATGATCACACTCATTATAGGGAGTTTGCACCTGTGTGTGCTATATCTTGGTTCTTCTTTTTTCCAATTCCCTCCTCCTTCCTTTAATAGCTCTTCCTGTCCTTATTTACAAAGTTTGTTTCAATTTTTCCCTTCTTTTCTCATTTTTTCCTTTTCCCTTCCTTTATTTCTCTCGTTCCCCTTCCTAGTTCCCTTCCCATTTGAACATTTTCTTCCTATTTCACAATATCTATTATACATATTGATCTTTATTTACACTTTTGGTGTCTTACACCAGAGAAATTATATATATATATATATATATATATATATATATATATATATATATGACTAATTTATTTCACTTAAGAGTATGAACTTGAACTGTAACCATTTAGCTATAAATGTCTCAAACTTATTTTTCTTTATGGTAGAATACTACATTGTACAAAAAAACTCCATGTTTTATTTATCTATTCATCAGTTGATGGGCGTTTGGGCTATTTCCAAGACTTAAGTATTATAAACTGTGCTGCTATATACATAAGTGTGAAAATATATCCCTGTATTAGGGTGCTTTTCATTCTTTCTGGAAGATACTAATAAGAGGAATATCTTGGTCAAATGGAACCTCTAGGTTTAATTTTTGAGAGATCTCCACAGTGTACATTCCCATCAACAATGGAGAAGGGTACCATTTTTTCCACATTGCCGCCAGCATTTGTTTTTGATTTCTTGATGACAGTCATTCTTCCTGGAATGAGATGGAATCTTGGCATTGTCTTAATCTGCATTGCTCAAAAGCCAGATGCTGAACATTGTTTTCATATCTTTGTCATTTGTCCTTCCTTACCTGAGAAGTGACTATTCCTCGCAGATGTCCATCTTTTGATTGTATCTTTAAACTTGGGGGAGAGGCATGATTTTTTGAGTTCTTTAAATAGTCTAGATTTTAGTTCATTGTCTGAGGTACAACTGGAAAATTTTTTTCCCACTCTGCAGCTGGTCTCTTCACTCTGCTGGTGATTTCTTTTGATATGCAGGGGCTTTTTAATAAGATGAGATCCCAGTTGTTGATTCTTTGTAATATTTCCAGTGTTACTGGGGTTTTGTGCATTAAGCCTTTGCCTATACCATCATTTTCAAGAGTTCTGCCTATTGTCTTTTCCAGCAGATTTAGTTGTTTCATTTAAATATTTAGATCTTTGATCCATTCTGATTTTAGTTAGTATATGATGAGAGACAGGGTCTAGTTTTGGTCTTTGGCATGTAGAAAGTCAGTTGTTCCAGCACCATTTATTAAAGGGGTTATAATTCTTTCAGGGAACATGTTTGGCCTCTTTGTCAAAGATCACGTGACTGAAAACCATATCAAAAAATAAAAAAGAAAAGACTCAAATTTTGCTATGAAGATGAAATGGGTGAAATCACTACAGATTCTTTAGAAATTCAGAAGGTCAGCTATACCTGCTTCAAAAATCTTTACACTCATAGGCTGGAAAACACAGAAGAAATGGACAGATTCATAGATACATATGAATTACCAAAGTTGAATCAAGAAGATATAAAAATTCTGAAAAACCTTATACTGGTTAATGAAATTTAAAATATAACTAAAATCTTATCAACAAATAAAAGCCCCAGTCCTGAGAGGTTACCTGCTGAATTCTACAAGAAATTTATAGAAGATTTAATGCTAATATTTCTCAAACACTTCAATAAAATTGAGAGAGAGGCAATACTCCCTAACTCTTTCCTGGAGGCAAGCATGTTCACTGTCACCATTCCTATTTAATATTTAATGGTCCTGGAAACACTAGCCAGAGCAATTAGACAAAAGAGAGAAATAAAAGGAAAAAGGATAGGAAAGGAAGAAGTTAAATTATCTCTATTTGCAGATGACATGATATGATGCATGCAAGACTCAAAAAAAACCACCAAAAAATTTCTAGATTTAATAACCAAATTCAGTAGCATAACTGGATACAAAGACAACAGTCAAAACTCAATAGCACTCCTGTACACAAACAGCAAACTCACTGAGAGATAAGAGAGAGATTAGGGAAATAACACATTTTACAATAGCATTAAAAAACATGAAATATTTAAGAATCAATCTACCAAAGGAAACAAAAGAACTATGTATTTCAAATTATAGTACTCTGAAAAGGGAGATCAAAGAGGATATCAGAAAAAGGGAAGATACCCATCTCTTGCTCTTAGATTGGAACAACCAGCACAGTGAAAATGGCCATACTCCTAAAATTGTTATACAGATTTAATGCAATCCTGGTCAAAATATTGTTAGTATACCTTCTAGAACTAGAGAAAACATTCCTAAAATTCATTTGGAACCAGAAGAAATTTAGAATAGCAAAACCAATTCTGGACAACAAATGCAAGGCAAGAATCATCACAATCCCTATTCTGGAACTACATACAAAGCTAATGTGGTAAAATCAGCAAGGTACTGGCAAAAACAAAATAAAACAACAACCAAAAACCACACACACACACACACACACACACACACACACATACACAAAACAACAACAACAACACCAAACCTGAGAATCAGTGGACTACATTAGAACAAGTGGGCAAAGCTATAGACACTCTCAGCAACCTTATCTTTGACAAAGGGGCCAAACATGTTCACTGGAAAAAACATTGCCTCTTTAATAAATGGTGCTGGAAAAACGATCTGTACATGCCATGTCTATCACCGTGAACTAAACCAAAGCCCAAATGGATCAAAGATCTAAATATTAAGACAGAAACATTAATTCTGCTAGAAAGACACAGTAGGTAGACATCTTGAAGAAACAGGGGTAGGCAGAGAATTCATGAACAAAATGCAAATTGCACAGGAAATACTTCCCAGAATCAATAACTGGGATCTCGTCTTATTAAAAAGTTTTTGCATGTTGAAAGAAATTTCCAACAGAGTGAAAAGAAAACTTATGAATTGGGACAATGTCTTATCCAACTGTTCCTCAGACAAAAGGCTTCCATCTAGAACTTATAAAAAATTTTTAAAAAAATCAGGGCCCAAAAATTCAAAGTCCCAATCCAAAAATGGGCATCTGAGATAAATACACATTCTTTTTTATTTTTATTTTATTTTATTTTTTTTGAGACAAGTTCTCACCATGCAGTACAGGCTGGCCTTGAGCTCACTTTGTAGCCCAGGCTAGTCTCGAACTCACAACAATCCTTCTGCCTCAGCCTCCTGAGTGCTGGGATTACAGATGTGAGCCACCATGCCTGGTGATTAAATACACATTCTTCAGATAAAGAAATACAAATGGCAAATAAATATATGAAAAAATGTTCAGCATCACTGATCATTTGAGAGATGCAAATTACAACAACAGTGAGCTTTCATCTCACTCCAGAAAAAATGGCTACCATCAAGAAATCAACAGATGACAAATGCTGGAGGGGCTGTGGGGAAAAAGGAGCCCTTCTCCACCCTTGGTGGGAGTGTAGACTGGTGCAACCACTGTGGAATTAATATGGAGATGCCTCAAAAAATAGAATTGGAGGTTCCACTTGATCCAGCTATTCCTTTCCTGGGTATTTTCCCAGAAGAATTAAAAGCATCATACCACAAACACATATGTGCACCCATGTTTCTAGCAGCAGAGTTTATAATAGCTAAATATTGGAAACAACTTTAGTACCAACCAACTTAGGAATAGATAAGAGAGTTGTGTTATTTTTATGCAATGGAGTACTACCCAGTTATAAAAAAGGGTAAACTTGAGACTTTTATAGATAAATGGATGCAACATGAGACCATACTTATAAGTGAAGTAAGTCAAAGTGACATATGTATTAAGAAGCTGAAAGATTAAATAAGACAGAATGTACACTAAACATTGTGAAATGGTAAGAAAGCCTTCAAAGGGAAAGACAAACTGGGATGGGGGAAAGGGGAAAAAAGGGACAAAAATATATATATATACACACACAAGATAGTTAAGATATTTATACTACTGATTTGTATTAGGTCATTGAAAAAGGAGGTTTTTGCTTATATTGTTTGATCAATTTTTTGTGCTTCTACCTTGTAACCTGAGCAACTATTTTAATATGCAGCATGTTAACCATTGTTACTTTCCTATTACCTTGTTTTGAATTTTTTAAATTATTTTTTCTCTTTAAGTAAAAGATCAGATGACTGAGGGTGTTAGGAGTAAATTATACTACAAAGTTACTGTGAGAAAAATAGCATGTACCTGACAAGAAAACAGACTCCAGAATCAATGGAATAGATTAGAAGATGCAGAAACAACTCTAAATAAATGTATTGTTTAAAAAAATCAAACAGAAATATGTGCTTTTTGACATTACATAAATGTGCCTATATTGCACTATTTCCACTTTGGAGTCAATGTTATTAGTATTTTGAAATGGAAGTACGAATACTTTTGAACCAGTTGTTTATTCCTGACAATAGAGCTAAGCCCTTTCAGGTTGCAATTTGAATGCAGCTTTTTAAATATATAAAACCTGATCAGGAACGTGGTGGAAGCCCGCCTCGGGCATAAACTGCCTGGGACTGCCCCTGGGCCCGTCCTTCCAGCAGGAACATTGCGGAAGTCCACCTCAGGCATAGGCGGCTTCGGACCACCACCACTGGGCATGCCCTTCCACCAGGAACATAGGAAACTTGGACTGTAGTGGATGGCCATGCTGGCTGGATGGGAGACTCAGGAACCCCTCACCCAAACAGAAGACCTCAGCAGGCACCAGTATGTGTAGTGAGTTTGCCCCTAAAATAGAGGTTTGCAGTGGATAAATAGAAGCGGAAGTGAAACTCTCTCCAACTGTAAGACCTTGGCAAACCTGGCAAGAGAGCAGGTAATCCCTATCCCCACACACAGAGAACATCAGACAGGTTGAGGAGTGAACCAATAAGCCCCCCCACAACTTAGAGCAAATTAAAAGAGTTTATGAGACCACCAGTCACACAGGGCATCAGCTGACACAAACAGTATAGCCAAGGAGATCGGATGACCTGCAACAACCTGAAGATCTAACAACAGCAAGAACTAAGAGTTGCCCTACATCAATACTTCTAGGCTAGTTAGCCCAGAAAG
This sequence comes from Hydrochoerus hydrochaeris, assembly GCA_004027455.1. Taxonomy (NCBI): domain Eukaryota; kingdom Metazoa; phylum Chordata; class Mammalia; order Rodentia; family Hydrochaeridae; genus Hydrochoerus; species Hydrochoerus hydrochaeris. The sequence continues at coordinate 27,934 of PVLA01010520.1, read as the reverse complement.
AATACAGGACTCACCCAACTGTTCCTGCAGGAGGAATTCAGGTGACTGGAGTTCCTCTTCATCGTGGTACCCAGCAATTTGACAAACATCAACCACATAGTAGAACCCTAAAACTCACACTATGGACTGTTGGGATAGAAAGACCAGATATTTACCCAAAAAGTGAAAATGACTAAATGAAAAGGCAAAATGCAATCTCAGACATCTAGTCCACCAAGAGCAAGTACAGGCAACAATGAAGTAGAGGACGTTAAATGTCATAGACCTGAAATCTGAAAAGATAGCAAATGAAGTAAAGAAACAAATCCATGAGGCTACAGAGGAGCTCAAATTAGAAATTATGTCTTATGGAAAGACAGAAATAACAACCTTAGCAAATCAGTTGCTCAAGATAGCTAGAGAAGAAAGATAAAAAAATACAGGAGCATGAGAAATTGATTGAAACTTGGAATGAACAATGCAGAAAACAAGCAGAATCCATGAAACACATCCAAAGAGGTATCCAAGAAACAAAAAGTTGTATTGAAAGAAGGCAAAACTGTTTAAATGAAGCTGAGGACAGAATTTTGGACCTTGAGGACAGGATCACAGATAGCCATCATGAAAGGGTAGAACTTATAAAAACAATAAGGCAGCATGAAATGACAGCAGCTTCAAGATGACACCAGGAGAAAAAAATGTAAGATTAATAGGCATCAGTGAGGAGACAGGAGACAGTGCAAAGGACATAACTGATCTGTTCACAGAAGTAGCGGCAGAAAATTTCCCCAAATGGGGGAAAATCTGATATACAAATAAGTGAGGCATATAGAATGCCAAACAGTCATAACCAATATAAGTCTGCACCCAGACATATAATAATTAAGATCTCAGACATAGAGCATAAAAACAAAATACTAAAAGCTGTTAGAGAAAAGACACAACTCATCTATCAAGGAAAGCCTGTTAGAATCATGGCAGACTTCTCAGCGCAAACCTTCAGGTTAAGACCAGCTTGGAATGAAGTATTTCAAGTCTTAAAAGAACACAACTTGCAACCCAGACTAAGGTGCCCAGTAAAACTGTCTTTCAAATTTATTGGAGAAACAGGATACTTCTATGACAAAGAACAACTGAAGAAATTCATGTCTACCAAACCAACCTTAGAAAGAGTGCTGAAAGACATCCTAGATAGAAATAAAAATGACCAAAATCTCCACAAAAACAACATAAAGAAATCACCAGGCTGTACAAGAAATTAAACAAGGGAGAAAAGCAGGAAACCAACAATAGAAGCACAACATGGTAAAGTCAAGCCAGTACATATCAGTGATATCCATAAATGTAAATGGGCTCAACTCACCTATCAAAAGAAACAGGTTGAAAGAATGGATCAAGAATCAAGATCCCACAATATGCTGTATACAAGAAACAAATATGACTCAAAAATAAACTCAAAGATTAAAAGTCAAAGGATGGAAAACAGAATTCCATGCAACAGGAACCCAGAAAAAAGCAGGGGCAGGTATTCTGTTTGCAGACAAAGTGAACTTCAAACCCAGAAGTATTAAAAGAGATAAAGAAGGCCAATACATACTTATTAGTGGAAAATTACAGGAGGAAGAACTAACAATTATAAATATACATGGAGGATCAACTATATTAGATAAATATTAATGGATGTGAAAAAATGTCCAAATACATAAGAACACAATAGTAGTAGGAGACCTTAACACCCCACTGTCACAAAGAGATAGGTCAACTAGACAAAAAGTCAGCAAAGAAATAACAGAACTGAATCATACCTGTGAGCTAATGGAGTTAGTAGATGTTTAAAAAGTGTTCCACACAATCACATCAGAATATACATTCTTCTCAGCTGCACATGGGATATTCTCCAGAATAGACCATATATTAACCCATAAAACATTCTTTTTAAAAATTTTTTTTATTTTAAAGGGAGCAAAACAAAAGAGGACTAAGCAGATCAGAACAGAACAATGTAAGATATATATATATATATATATATATATATGAAACCAGTGTGTTTCCTACCACACTCAGCACAGAAAGTGGAATTTGGGAGTTAAAAACTAAAACTCCATGGGAAGTTATCAACTTAATGGTTAACATTTACACACATTTCTTAGACTTTTCAGGAATTAACTGATTATGATTTTTCCTTGCATATTGAGATTTAAAAATCAAATGCAATTTTAAATAAAATCCCAGGCATAATATATGTCTATGTTGAAAAACACACCGAATGCTTGTTTTCAAAAGAGTTTATTACAGTAAAGGGCACAATGCCATTAATCCTCCTCATAATACTACGACTCACTGCAAGCACAGCCCACCATTCTTGCCATTTTCTGAAGTAGATCTGGAAGTTCTTTGTCTTGGTATTTGGTTGTTCTGTTGTGATTCCTTTCATGTTCTGAGTTGATTCAAAACTTTTGCTTTGCCTGAACATTTTAAAGTTGAGAAAGAGCCAGAATTTGCAAGGTCCCAGATGCGGTGAAGGAGGGGGATGATGCCAAACTTTAATCTTTGCACAAGCCTTCTTTAGGTTGAATGGCCCCTTTCAGTACATTGTGTTACATTGTGTTTTGTGTACACCTTGTAAAGCACAGAAGAAGACTTCTAGAACTGCTTCAGAAAGTGGCAAGAACATGGGATATGTGTGTTCAAAGTTAGGAGAAATATTTGAGGGGCTTTGTCCTTTAATGTAAGAATTTTTTTTTTTTGGTACCATGTATCAAACTCATGACCTTGTGCTTGCCAGGCAGGTGCTTATGCCACTGAGCTAAATCCCTGGCTACTGCTATAAGAAAATTTTAAAAAATTTAAACATTTACTATACATTTGGATCATACCTTATGTATTCTCTAGAGATTTCTCATCTTTTATCATTAATGAAACTTCTCTTTTATTATCTATTTTATCTCCTTTATCTTTTGTCACTACTATAGGAGATTTTAAGTATTTTCTGTTTGTCATATGTATTCCATTGCATTATTTCTGAATCTGTGTGCACTAAGTAAACCCAAAAACTGGAATAAATTTCAGTAGGAGATAAACATAGTACATATCACAAACACTTCACATAAATTCCTTTCTCTACTTGTCAAGCAGGGACTTGAGAAATGCTTGTCTCTACAGCCAGCATCAAGACTCATAAATTGCTTCACAGAATGGGGAAATATTCAGTAAATGCAGACAATTAATAACCATGATCTGAAGGGACTGAATGGACCGCCTGTGCACTCCCAAAGAGCAAAGGAAAAGTGCTGGTCTTACATTGTCCTCTCAGGCTCTGGCATTGGGTGCTGTGGATGAGTGAGCTGAATAGACATATTATAAGCTTAAATTGATCATTTTTTGTGTATGTACATTTATTATATTTCCCTGTCTGAAATAGGTTCTTCATTTTTTCTGGAAAGAACACTCCTGATCTTCCTAGCATGAACCCAATCTATCTCAGTGTCAGTACCTATTGTTTGAGCTGAGTTGATTTATCTCTCTTGCTGCAGGGATGGAATCTGACCTACACCTGAACAATCAGAAAATTCCATCTTCTTGAACACAATAATTGATCTAGAGGTGGTTGGATGATCCAAACAGACCAATTAGATCTTGAAGTCTGCAGCATGGAGAGACTAGGAAGTATTTCAATTCAGCTTTGAAAGATAAACATTTACAATGAGAATAAGAGGAAAAGACAGTATGGGAGAAAGTGAGGGGCATTTCAGGGAATGTGATAAATTTGAGGTGACCAGGGCATAGTAGTAAGGAGTGATAAGAAAAGTGGCTGGAGAGATAGGCTAGAACTCAGTCACGTAGGACATTGTTCAGTGCACATATTAAGGGCAGTATGAGCAAGAAGAGAATGATACAGTAACATTCATATGTTATTAGTGACTATGGTAGCAGAATGGGGAAAGGACTGGAGTGTGGAGCCCATAGCCAAGAAAGTTACTTGGAGCCCAAGGCAATCATTCATGAAAGTAGCAGCATATTCACTGTCTAAGTTCCTTAAATATGTGGCACCATTGACGCTTTTTTCCCAATCCCAAGGCTGATATTGCTAGTTGATCCCCTTTTTCCAATTTAACATTCTCAACCCAGTGTTGCAGGTAGTCATTAGCAATTATTTGTCCACATGACCACTCAAGTTGAAACATATCTGCCCTTCTAGACCAGTCATTAAGTAGTTAATATGGTGTATAGAAATTCTCTTGAGGTGTCTCTTCTTGCTTTAGATTTTTGTGCTTTTTGTAGAGCTAAAACTCTTATAACTGGAAGTAAATGAATGAAGGTTTGCTGAACAGGAAACAAAAATATTTTGAGTGAAATCTAGGGCTCTAGGAGAGACTAACTTTTCTCTTTTTTTCTTTTCTCAATGCAAACATCAGCCCTGACCCAGCAACCAAAACAAAGTTGATGGACTCCATGGGAGGCAGTGTCTGGCTCAAGCCACTTTTAATGGGATGTGGAGCTTGTGCATTTCCTTGAGGTCACAGTTTAAATGTGACCTATGGTTGTAAGACCCACTATCTGACAGCTCCTTGGCAGCCGCAGTGAAATGAGTTATGGGTCTCAGGACCATTTCTAGTAGCATGAGTCCACTTCAGCAAAGCCGTTCTGCAGTTACGGCTGGAGAGGGAGTGCTAAATTGAAAGGCAAAGGAATAAATGGACACAGGGCTGCTACATCTGCCTGTCAAAGAAGTTTTCCCAGAGCCACTTTTAGGCCCATTGGGTTAAAGGCTACAGTGAGAGCTTTCACCTGGGAAAGGACAGTCTCAGGCAGCGGTATCTGGTCTCTTGCTGGCTCAAAGAAATAGACTAAAAAAATCAGGAACTCCAATGGCCTGTTGTTTGGATAGCAGAGAGGTGATGCGAGATACAGGCTCTTTAGAGTAACATCAAATTTGCATGTCAATTAAAGAAGAGAATTTCCTTCATTGGACAGTACTCAGAGGCCATGTCCTTCCCACAGGGTTTGAGATTTTCTCAAGGTTTCTCTCTTTTGACTTAGGGGTACTTATGAGCTGTGATTGAAAAATATGGTGTGTGTTTAAATTAAAAAAAATTGATCACAGTGAAAGATACTTTGCCATTAACCCATCTAAGAACATTCCTTTTCACTTCAAACATATTTATCTCCTAACCTTTTTGCCACTTTCTAAAGTAGCTGTAAAAGTCCTTTTTCATGTCTTTTATTTGGTGTCTTGACTGCCTCAGTATTGTGAATCAATTAAAAACATTTACCCCTCCTGATCATTTTGACTTATGGGAAGAGCCAGAATTCACACTATGTCAGATCCAGTGAATAAAGCAGATAAGTACATACCATAATTTACAAGCCTATCTTTCTGTTGGATAACACTCTGTAGGGGTAACAGAGCAATGTTGTAGTCCTATTTACTACATTTAAAAAAAAATTACACCTAGTAATTGCTTCACAAAGTGGCAAGAAAGATGATATCTTAATTACTTTTTAATTATTGAGACTTAATACTGGATACAGCTTTCAGGGTGAAAGGTTTATTTTGGCCCACAGTTTGTAGAAGTTTCAGTCCATAGTTGATTGGCTCCAAGGCAGGGGGACCGGAAAAGGAGAAAGAGCCAATGGCATGGTGGCTGGAGTCAGAGAGAGAGAGTGAGAGAGTGAAAAAGAGAGAAAGAGAGAAAGAGAAAGAGAGATCAAAGGAAGAACAGAGAAGAAATAAACCCAGAGCATGCCCTCAGTGACTCACTTCCTCCAATCAGACTTCACCTCCCAAATCACATTTATCACATGTCTATGATCCTATCAACTCCTAAAACCCCAGATGAGTGCATGAGGCTTGGGGGATATCTAGATATAAACCATAACAGATAGGATAAATGTATTTGAAATAAGGAAAGTATTTTGAATATTCACTGTAAATTTTGATCACCCTTTGTACATTAATTCCCTCATTTTATAAAGTAATAGAGTTTAAAGAATAACTTGCTCATCATTTGAGATGAATGTACATTTCTCAGGTGAAGAAATATAAATGGCAAATAAATATATGAAAAAATGTTCGACATCTTCGGTCATCTGAGAGACGCAAATTAAAACAGTTCTGAGATTCCATCTCACTCCAGAAAGAATGACTATCATCAAAAAATCAACCAATAACAAATGCTGGTGGGGCTGTGGGGAAAAAGGAACCATTCTGCACTGTTGTGGTAGTGTAGACCAGTGCAACCACTGTGGAAATCAGTATGGAGATTCCTCAAAAAGCTAGGATTGGAGGTCCCATTTGATCCAGTTGTTTCCCTTCTGAGTAATTTCCTGGAAGAATTTAAAACATCACACCACAGCCATATATGTACACCCATGTTTATAGCAGTAGAATTTATAATAGCTAAATCTTGAAAACAACTCAAATGCCCATCAACAGAGGAATGAGTGCAAAAGATGTGATATTTTATATAAAGAAGTACTACTGAGCTCCAAAGAAAGATAAACTTAAAGCTTCTATAGTGAATGAATGCAACTTGAGACTACACTCATAAGTAAAATAAATCAGATTCACATGTGTAAACAACACATTGTCTCCCTAGTGTAAAAAACTGAAAGGATAAATAAGATCCAAAATGTACAATAGATACTGTAAAAGTGAAAGAGAAAGAAACTGCTTAAAAAGAAAGAACAATTTGGGGGAAAGGAGAAAAGAAAGAAGAGAAAAGATTATATATACACTATATAGATAATACTACTAAGGCTATACTTTCAGGGATCATTTCTATAGTATGATAATACTACTACTAATCTCCCTTAGTTCATCAAAAAGAATGATTTGTGCTTTCCTTGTTTATTTTTTCATGCCTGTATCTTGTGATCTGATCAACTACTTTGAAAATAACCATACACAATATATTAACCATTGTTAATCTCTTATTATTTTGTTTTGAAATCCTGTACCACCATTTTTTTTGTTTAAAAAAAAGAAAAAACTTACCCAGGTTTCACATCTAGCAAGTGATGAAACCTAGATTTCTTCAAGTATCAGCTGATTCCTTAGTCCATGCTGGTTTTGTTCTAATACATATAAATAAAGGTTGAGTGGGAATATCTGTTCCAAGTAGAATAAAATAAAGTGACTTAAAAGTCCTTAAAACCAATGGATACTGAGCACTTTGCTAAGTATTTTACAAGAATATTCCCAGTGAATTCACAGAATAAATCATGCACTGGATTCTATTCCCCATTTTATAGATGAGGGAATTTAGACTTCAACATTTTACCTAAGATTTACTGAGCCCAAGTAATACAGCTGGTGTTAGGATTCAGGTCTATTTTGCTCCAAACACACACTCTGACTCAATAAAACTGATGTGGTACATATTTATAGAGACTTACTGTTAGAGGCATATGAAATTATATTGGGAGGACATAAATGAATATTTTTAAAGGCAATTATAAATAACTATATCACTCATCTGTTAGTTCATCAAAAAGAATTTTATGAATTCCTTGTTTGATTGATCATTTTTTACATGCCTTTATCTTGTAATCTGAACAACTGCTTTGAAGACAACAATATGCAATATATTAGCTGGTGTTAATCTCCAGTTGTTTTTGTTTTGAAAGTCTGTATTATCATTTTTATTCCTTTTTTTTTTGGTTTTACAATAAAAAATAAATTATAGCAAGTGAGACTGTTTTTTTCCCCACTGGAGTGAAAAAAGCATTTCTTTTTAAAATTAATTTATAGAAGTTAAAAAGTAAACCAATTTAAGTGAAATAATTCAGTAAAAAAATTAATAATGTGGCACCTCGCTAGGCAAAGAGGGCCCATGTGGCTCATGGAGGCAGGAGGTTCGAGGGTCACTGTACTTTGCAATGCTGCTTTTCTAGAGGTGACTCAGCCTGCTGCAAGCAGAGGGAAGTGTGCAGAGGGCTGCAGGAGCTACTGCTGGCAGAGGCGGGCCTGCCTGCTCCGAAGAACATTGCTGCCCTGGAGGCCTTAAAGGAAAATGATTCTTCCTGTCGGGTCCTGTATGCTGCATCATGTGGGAAGGTGTTTAGTCTGCCTTACTTTTTAAATCTTATCTGAATGCCCACAGCCAGTTTAAGACCTTCTTCCTCCGTGAAGCTCCCTATGATTCCCTACTACGGCCTTTTTTTTTTTTTTTTGTACCATAAAGTTAGATTTTTCACAATGAAATCTAGTAATGTGCTGTTATTGTTTATCTTTATTGTGACCAGAGATAGGAAATATATTTCATATCACATACTAACTCTTACAGACTGACAGTGGTAATGGATCTGCTGGTCCGAAGGAATTCTGAGGTTCCATGTGAGTTCTGTAGGAGAGGACACCATGATCAATTTTGATGCCTGTCAGGGGGCAGGTGAAGTGAGAAGAGGCATGCATGCTACACATTTATCACTTGTCCTTGACTCTCCAAGCAGATCTTTGAGAAAATGATCCTTATCTCAGACACTGCACTTCCCTTAGCATGTCACATATTTATAGATTTACTGATCCTGTCTCTCATTTCTCCTGAAGATTGAATCTGTAATTCCAAGAGAATCAGAAGTCATTGTATTAAATTTCACTGTGGATTACAGGTAATGAATCTGCACTTCTGGTTCGAAGATGAAATAGCTGCTTACTAAAGAGCAATTGACCTTTTCTTTCTCTCTACACTTAATCCACCAAGAACTGAATGGGGACTTTAAGGATGAGGGAAAGGATCCAGGAAAGGGAATGAATCAGAAAATCAATGCCTTTAGGCCAAAATGAGCTTCTGTAATAGCATATAGGTGACGATTTTTTCCCATATGCTAACCCAGTTGTATTTAATCATTTCCCTTTTTTAAAAAAGTGTAATCTCTTTGTTTTTCTCTGTGATTCCATTACTTGTTGCCAAAGAGGAGACAGCTAACAGGTAAGAATGCTTGGCTCATTGGTCCTCTTTGCAAGAGACTTCATCAGCACCATGGTGAAGAGCAGCAGCTGTCAGGATTCATTCATAGTGAGATACTGATCTAGACAAGTGCCTGTATTGGAACTGGAGGTATCAAATTGTAGTGGGGCAAAATGATCCACCAACAGAATACCATCTATACATGTAGCGAAAGTACTCCCTGACAAGGCCATGCAATAAGCACAGTGCCACTTCAGGCTCTGTCATCTGTCTTCTAGCCTTGCTTTACAGGTTCTCTTCACTGTCCTGAAATGTTTATTGCCTTCAGAGCAGGGCACACTTTTTCTTGAGAAAAAACTTTTAAAATATTTCTAATGTTATTTTTTCTAACTTATCTATCCTCTGGCATCAGAGTTTTGTTCTTAGCTTGTTGAACACATCCTATGCAGCATAAGTTAGTATTTTCTAATACTTCTAATGACACTTATAAGCATAAGGCTTTGCATTTGGTGGTTTATTTTTTAGTGTCATGGAATCATGTTAGTGGTATGAATATTCAGGCTGTATGACAGGCCAGGGTAGGAAACTTTCTGTTATAAAGATTTCCTCTGAATGCATGGTGCTGGGATCATTTTTGTAGTTGAGTGCTTCCTGGCAGTGGATCTCAACCAGCATCCTGCAGAAGTCAGCTGTCAAGTGTTGATCAATAATATGTGAGCTGATTTTTGCTGTGACTGAGACTCCCTGTGGGGAAAATTGTGTCTGTTGGAATTTAGAATTAAGTGGTTCATGCAATGCTGCATAAGCTTGAGTAAGGCTTGGTGCAAATAAAAGACATATCATGCCATTAAGCTGATACCAAAAGAGACTATATTTACTGAAACATGAAAATAACTCAGCCTTACATGCATATATAAAAGCAAAGTTAAGTCAGGAAATGCTGTTACTTAAATATCTGCTGAAATCACTGTTCTGAAGAGTGTTGTACCATTTCTTATTTCCAGAGACCAGCTTGATACCTGGCCAAGGAAGGCCCACCAGAGCTATATCATGACCTCAGGAATAAGATCAAAGTTAGTCTGTGTTTTAGTTTATATGCCCAAATAATAGGCAATCTTGAATTAGATGGTCCTGTGTCTTCTCTAAAAAGAATTAAAACTTTAAAATGCTTTTGTTCTAGTTGAAAATATGCACTGCCAAATCTACAGACGAAGGAGCTATCTATATAGACAATGTTCACAGTGGTACTTCGGTTCATGAACATAATCGTTCTTTGATTGTAGTAAAGATGGCCATGTTTGTGTTTGTTTGAGAAGGACGACCATGGTTGTACTGTCACCCAATGCAGTATTTGGAAACAAAAACAAAATTTTGCCATCGCTTGTGTTTTCCAACCAAATTGCAAACAAAAGGTTTTGTGAACCAAAGTACCACTGTTTTTATTTCTTTACACATATATGTATCAGGAGGTAATATTAATTTTGAAATACTACTTTCCCCCCACATTTACATTTTTGAGACAATGCTATTCCAGCCCCTCAGAGTGTATTGTGGCTTTGACATGGTTTCCCTTTCTGTTGCTCCTATCCCTTCTTTAGGTTCAAGTTGTTCAAAAGAAACTTAGGCAGTTGCCCAAAGAATCTTGTAATTGTCAGCATAACAGTAAATTATATAGAACCCCATTGGCACCAGCCAGCCTAATGCTGGTCCTGGCATCCATTAATTTTTTATTTCAAGAGTCTTTTTGGTGCTTAGAAAGCACTGCTGTTATACTGTGGCCATTGGGTAAGCACGTTTCTCTTTACTCAGGCTTCCTCACCAGTAATGCGATATAATAATGTTTTCTTTTGGATTCACTTTGGGGTTTGTTTTGTCTAAATAATTAAGGGAAGGGACTGGGAACTATTTCAGGATTAGAACAGGGAATGAAAACATGGTGGTATGGCTGCAGCCTGGGTGGGGCCCTGAGCTGAAGAGCTTCTGCAGGTGTTGGAATTCAACACCTTCATGATTTAGAAAAAAAAAATACACAGAACATTTTGATGACACATGTTTCTTTCTTTGACACCATAGCCCACATTCTTAAGTATTGTATTTTCCTCCAGAGAATTTTGTGTTATTTTTGGTCTTCATCATTCTTAACTATGAAAATTTAGACAAGAGTCTTGGCATCAGCGAACTTGAGTTACATTATCTTCAAAATGGAGTAACAGTCTCATGGTAGCATGTGAGCAGAGAAGACAGTGATAAAGAGAAAGTAAAGTGCTCCTCGCTGCATCTGATACAGGGGCTTAATATGCGGTGGTACTGTTATTGCAAGAGTTACCCTGATTTTGCAGTTCTAGATCTTTTTTTCTTTACTTTAAAAACATTTTAAAAGAAAAAAAATGATATAGAATTTCAAAACAAAAAAATATAGAACATTAACTTTGTTTGATTATTTAGGTCTTTCTTTAGGCATAAGTGCCCACTTTCTACCTTATTACTTCACACCTAGATCTAATACCTAATACATAGTGAAAAATAAAAACTAGTAAGAATTCAGTTGTAGCGTTAAATGAACTTGTATTGAGTTACTCTTAAAATCTCCTTTTCTTTTACCTCCAGGACTCCTTGGCCTTTAAGAGTTAGATCACTCATCATCTTTCCCAGGAAGCTACTCTGTCTCTGAGAAACTGTGATTGAAATTCTTTGAATACTAGAAATATGTGATAAAGGTGAGATGGTATGTGTGTGTGTGTGTGTGTGTGATCTAATTTAAACATAAAAAATAGCATGAAGTATTATGCAAACTTCATGATACAATCACTAGATGCTTTGATTTGAAACAAAAGAAAATAAGATATTTCCTTTCCTGCAGTATTACAGTAGCTGGATATTCCAAAATCAGAAGTCTTTTTATTCACCCTTGCTTGAGGAATGAACTGTGCTCCTGACAGAGACTCTAAATTAGGTATTTTTAAAAGCTTATCATTAAGCTTCCAATTAACAAATGGCCTACTGCTGCTCTTTCAGTACATACAATTGATAGAGATCCTTGTAGAGTCTAAAAGACATCAGCCTGGCATTGTTAAAAGATATGGCATCTATCATTTTCTCTTGTTACCATTGCTGAGAAGTATAATTAAAAATATATTAGAATTACTTTATGTAGAAAAACCAGTAGTGCATTTGTATTACGCTGATGACCAGAGGCCACATTCTAAAGTCCATATTTCTCTGCAAGTGTTTTAAAACAGAGGGCAGGAAAAGCATGCCAGTGTTTCCTTTTCCACTATGCCTTCTCCACTCCAACTACAGGCCAGGGGAGTCACTTTTCTCTTGATTCTTACCAGCCTACAGTTTTGAATACTTAAACTTTCCAGCAGCCAAGTCCAAGCCTGCATTTTACTAATTAAGCTACCTAACATTAGTTGAGCACTTACTATGTATAAAATGTCATGATAGGTTTTGTGTGTTCTCCTTTAAAACAGAATTACAGTTTGCATGGCTAGAAAAATGGATGGATAGCATATGAAGGGTTGAGGCAGAACATAGAGGTTTCAATTGTGATCTGAAGCTCTAAAGAACCAGCTACAACCTTCTGAATGGTATAATGATTTAACAGAACTAGCCTCAGACCATGCCCTGTACCTGGGTTGTTGCTAAGCAGCCTCTGAGACTTTGGGAATAATAATATGTCATTGCCAGTGTTATAACTTGTGTCTAGATGTTCCCCCAAATCTTCATGCTTCCATAAGGGAGGTTTTTCAGAGGTGGCTGGATCTAGAGTGTGTGATTGATTTATGGTGCAATGCTAGTATTAAGGGTGCTAAGATCAAGAGTGAGTGATTACTAAATCAATCCACTTAATGGTTTGGCATCACCCTAATCCTGGTAGCCTAGACAGAATCTAAAAGGGACAGAAAAAAATGGCTGCTAAGGTCCTTTGCTTAATTAGCTACCTTCTGCCTCACCATGAACTGTTTCTTCTTTGTGATGCTTCTCTGCCATTCCACCCTGTCATGTAGCCAGCTGACTATGAACTGAAACCTCCACAAACTGTGAACTAAATAACCCTTTCCTCCTTTACCTTTGGGTGCTAGGATATTTTGTTTCAGCAATGAAGAAAAGTGACTAAGATAACCAGTTGGAAAGTGTGGTGTGTCCTAACTTGCTGATCTCTCAGTTTGTGTCACGACTTTGCACTTCCCTGGTGACCTGTTCCTCCTCCAATTCCTCTTTTACCTCACAGTGAACCCTCACTGTGCCCTGCTGTAGGGATCATCCCTCACCACTTTGAACTCTTTCTGCCTCAATTACTGACACCTCTGCCTCAACTTGTCATTGTCCAGTTGCACCTTAGATACCACACTTTAATGAAGGCTAAATTAACTTCCCATTGTTTTATTCCTTTTGAACACTTAATCTATCTTGCTTATTAATTCATTTACATGTTCTATTCCACTCTCATGAAAATGTATACTCTATAAAGCCTCCAGCTGGAAACAAATTTTGGGAGGGGCCGAGGAATGTGTCTGACCTGGGACTGGGTGTTTGTAGGTGTAAAGCCCTTCTTTGACCACTTTGTCAGATTTATGATTTTGCTTTTACTCTTCTTTCTTTAACATTTCATTCATAGTCCCAGCAATTGTGGCATCACCATCTTATAACAAGAGGAACTATTTTAGAGCATGTATTCCTGATTGCTTTCTTTCCCTTAAAGCTCGTCCTCTTTGCAGGAACTGGCTCCGTCTTGTAGGCTTACTGCCTAGTACCCACCTGGCACAAGGAGGTTCGCGATAATGGTAATGGGATTGTCAGCCACACACTAGCTGTGTGACTTGGTGTGTGACATTATATTATATGACTTTTATATGCATCAGTTTATTAACTTGTAGGCAATAATGACACTTCTATCACCAAACATTTTGAGAGGATGCAGAAAGGTAATGAATATAATGCATCCTAGAGTTTAGAAAGTGAAGTTCATGATCAAAAATGGTGTATTTTGAATCTCTGACCCCTTTTTGGAAAAGTAATCTTGACCGTTCTGTCCCTGAGGCGGAGTCAGTGTCTAAGGAGAGCAGAGTTTGTGCGTGATGCATGCGTCAGCACTTAAGTGCTCATTTTACTCTCAGCTAATGTATCCTTGATGAGGCCAGAGGTTAGAGTCATCCAGTAATTGCCACATCTGAGTGTGTCCCTTGTTTATTTGAAAACTTTCCTTTACACAGTGATTCCTTATTTTTAACAAAATTTCATTTTAAGGGAAAGAATAGCATAGTTATGTACCAAAGTCCCTAAACCAAGACCAAATTTATGCATGTATGATGAGAATTAATTGAATCAGATACTATTACTTATTAGATTCCTTCCTCAAGAAAAATAAAGTTTTCTTAAGAGATAAACTTTTGAATAATAAGAGGAATGGCAAATATCCTTTTCCTACTACTGACAATTAAATTAGTGTTTGCTGAGTGTGGGACAGGCACTGTGCTAGGTGCTTTTGCTAGCACGTTCTGATTCACCTTCCTAGTGTGCTGTGAGAGAGGTCAAGTAGTGCTATCATATGCCACTTTATATATTAGAAGACAAAGAACAGAGATTTTGTATCTTTTTCTCAGATACTATAGAAAATAAGTTAACTAAAAGATGTAAGTTTTCCAGTTCTGTTTTTTTTTTTCCTGTGAAGAACTTCTACAACAGTGAAATAAAATTTAGCTTCTTTCTGTTCATTTGTTGTTTTATCATGTGAAAATGGCTGAATGGGCTTTAACCAAATTCAAATTAAATGTTTTGGTCAATCAAAGTGTAAAAATAGTTGAGCTTTGTGGCACCTGCTTGTAGTCCTAACACTCTGGGAGGTTGAGGCAGGAAGATTTCAAGTTTGAGGTTACCCTGGGTAAACTAGAAACTTAGGAAGATCCTCTTTCAGAATTTAAAAGGGCTGGGAATGTAGTTCAGTGCAAAGGTCTTAGACTTAATCCCTATTAGCAAAGTAAACAAATACAGGCTATTGGACAATGTATTAGTCAATTTCCTATTTCTGGGACAAAATACTCAAAGAAGAGAGGTTTATTTTGGTTCATTTTCAGAGGTTCAATTTCTGGGTGGCTGGCTCCAAGGCAGAAGTGGTATGGTAGTAGGACCTGGTGGACAAAAGCTTCTAGCTTCATCACAGCTGAGAGGGGAGGCAAAAGTACACCTTTCCAGATCTCGCCTCCAGTAACCCCTTCTGTAACCAGATTCTACCTCCTAACAGCACATTCAGCTAGGATCTTTTCAGTAGATTAACTCACTGATAACTTCAGCATCCCAAGATCTAATCATCTTCCAAAAGCCTCACCTCTGAGCACATGATTTTTTTTTTATTTTAAAGAGAATAAAACAAAACAAAGAGAATGACCTTGGATTTCAAAAATAAGGCAATAGGAACCCCACAGTAGTAACTATCTTGCACATTGTTATCCTCTCAATAGTTGCTCAGATACAAGGTATAAGCATGCAAAGCTAATAAAACAATATGAGTCCTAATTTGCTTCTTTACTTCATTTTCTGTCCTTTCAGAATTTCAGGTGTGTGACTTCTAACTTAGTGTCTATATTTCCTGGACTTGTTCTGAGTGGGCTGGAGGTGTGAGATTGTACCTTGCTCCTTCATCTTGATATTTTCCTGTGTTCTTCAGAATTAGTCAGCTGCTCAGCCCCAGGTACTTCTCTGCATCGGAGGGAATTGGACTAGGCATCTGGGTCCCTCCCATCCAAGGTTCCCAGGGTGGCAGAGAGGTGCAGAGTAGTGACTCACTGATGTTCCCCCGATGGCCTCGGGGCCTCGGGATGTGGCCTTTTCTCCTCCAGGACCATGGCAGTGGGCTCACCAAGGGTGTGGCTTCTTTTCCTGAGCACATGTGATTTTTGTGGGTCATTTTAGAGCCCAACTGTAACAGACATGCTCAAAGTTCACTTTACAAGTATTTTGCTTCTGGTAAGGACAAACTAGGTCATTTCTAACCAGAACACTGGATGAGGACAACTAAAGAGTTTAGGTAACACATTTGAAAATTCAGGTTAAAGGCACCAGAGAGCCATGAAAGTGATAAAGGCCAAGGCAAAGATCTGGGAGAAGAGAAAATCCCATTGATGTAGACCTGGAATTTAGTGTTTCCTCTCTTCTTAAGGCAATTATTAATTTTGACCATAGTGACTAAGGATCTTCGGAGTTAAATTTAGTATTCAGACTACTCATCAAGTTGAGGAATAGAAATTGGACTTTAGGGCTTGAAAGGAAGAAGTCTTGTAATAAAATACTAAACTTTCAGTTAGGACTTTAGGAGCAAGAGTGTGTTGGAAATAGGTAAACTCTTGCAGTTGTCTAACTTTTGCTTATCTCACTATGTGATTGGATCAACATGATTTGAGGTGCTATAGTGGGGTAATGCTTAGTCTCTGATATTTTCTATAATTGTTATATTCAGTATGTAAGACTACATAACAGTGTCTTAGGCATAGAAAAGTCTTGACCAAATAAGTGATAAAACAAATAAGCAAACAAGTGATAAAAATGTATATTGAAAATCAGTCCACAGAATATTCAGATATTATAACTGAATGAGTTGCAATTCATATGGAAAACATGGAGCACCATAATTCAACTGAAATGAGAATTAGTATAAATAGCAGTTTAGATATAGCTGATGAGAGAGTTAGTGAACTGGAGGATGGGAGATAAGACAATATCTAGATTTAAGCATGGAAAAGGATGAAAAACACAGAAACAATTTAAGAGACAAAGTAAGACTGAAAATCTAATTAATATGTATATAATAGTGGCTGGCACAGAAAAAGAATAGAAGATATTTTAGTACCTGAAGATATAATAAAATAGTATTTTTCTAAATTTTAAAAAAGTTTCAAGAAATTGATGCATGGAGACCCACAAACCCCATGCATGATAATATAGATATTACACTTAGGCTTAATTATCATAATAAAATTATGGATAAAGAGAAAATCTTAAAGACAAAGGGGGAAAAATTATAGCAAAGATTCAAAAATTGACCAAAAGCAATAGAAACCCAGTGCTAATTATTGCCTTCCATTATTGATAATCATTATTTTGAACATCAAGTTTTATTATTTTCATAGTTTAAAAATATTTTTGTTATATAAGCCTGGACCCACTAATAAATACAGCACTATCTGAGTACTTTCAAGCACTATTTTGTGTTTAGCCCTATAGATGACATAATAGTCTACCTTTAAAAAGCCCAACAACATATTTTTGGATAACCTATGTTGATACATATAGTTGTAGCTGATTCTTGGATGTTTTTTCTTAGCATAAGAGATTCAGGACAGTTATACATGGATTTACTGAACTAAAAGCTATACATGCTTACAATGATTTTTTTAAAAAAATGGTATATACAATTTTAACTTTACCAGTTATACCTAGTTTCTTACCAAAATGAGTGCTGAAACAATTTCTTTTCTCTAAAACTATATGAAAGTCCTTGTTTTCAACATCCTAATGCTTGATATTTGTGAAGGTAGAATTTTTGGTTTGCTGTGTGTGCAATAGCATCTGCTAGAAACTGTTGTCAAAGATGCTTGTAATCAAATTTATTTTGAAATATTGATATCCAATGCCCTATTATTATTTATCATATATATATATATGTGAAAGATATTTGAGCTTCAAAAATATATATATGTGTGCGTGTGTGCATATATATATATATATATATATATATGACTTTGTTTCTGTATTCTATTCTATTTTAAAGATTGTTTATTTCACATACGCCAATACCATGATGTCTCTATTACTATAGTTTTATAATAAGATTTCTTATTGGGGTGGGGTTCTGAATCCTTCAATTTATATTCCAAAGTTGTCTTGAATACTCTTGACTTTATCTTTTCCAACTGAGTTTTCCATTGATCATGAAATGTATAGCTGTTTTTATCTTTTGATTTTCCATTTTTATAGAGATATTGATTCAAAGAAACCACTGTACACCATGAATAAATCCACAGCAATGTGGGTACATTAAGCACAGATCATATTTCTGGGGACTGTAGAGGGTGGTGAGGATGGGGGAGGCATGCCCTGTCCAAGGATTCTGCCACCTGGAAGGTATGCTAGGTACCAGCAGAAAAACAGAATTTAAGAGACTCTGGGAAGCTTTAATTTTGTTTTCAATATGGAAATTTTCATTTACTGTTAGTTCAATTTTTTAGAGACAGGTTATTGGTATGTAGTTGAGACTTGCTTGTATTCAATATGTAGCTCAGGCTGACCTTGAACTCATGGAGATCCTTCTATCTCAGACTCCAGAGTGCTGGGATTGTATATGTGCATCAAAATGCCCTGTTCTAAAGCTATCAGCAGCTGGAGTATGGGTGCATCTACCGTGATGAGACAGAACCCTCTTCTCCCCTCCCCTGAAACACCTAAATCCTGAAGAATTTTGCAACTACTCAGCTAACATACCAAGTGCCTACACTTTTTTTTTTTTTAGACAACATCTCACCATGTAGCTCAGGTTAGCCTCAAAGTCATGACAGTCCTCCTGCCTTAGCCTCCTGGGTGCTGGATTGTAAGTTTACACCACCATGTGCAGCTTAATTTTTATGCATATGAAATATAGTATAGACCAAAACAGAAAAAAATCTTGAAGGACCAATCTTAAACACTTTCTTGATGTCAGATGTAAATAGTTTTCTAATCACATTAAGCAGAAAAGAAGGGGATAGAAGGCTGTTTGAAGTGAAGAATCTTGGTGGTAAATATAAAACATTGAATGAAGTACCACGGTTGTAAGCTTATTGGTACATCCGGGTTATACTTCCCCAAACCCCAAGACCCCCAAACAATTACTTATATGTGAGATATTTTGGCTCTGAGTGCTCAAGATAGTTATCAGGGAATTTAGCATGGGACACTTTAGCAAGAGCCCTCCAGATGGCAGAAGCAATGCATTTTACCTTTACTCACACCTGTGCGGGCCCCAGTCTCAGTTTGCCCTTCCCCCTCTGGTTTTCAAGCTGTGCTCTGACTTTTTGGAAGTAGGTTTTGTAGTAATTATCTCACTTTCCTCCATGTCCCTAGCACATTCAGTTTACAATATTTACAGTTCTGCAATGGCATCTTAACATAATATGACTAAAATTTTCTTCTCAAAATTTTATATGAGGTATTTTCTACTAGGTGCAGTTGCAAACACATAATCCCAGTCATGTGTTTTTGGAAAGAGCTGTCCATTGCTTACAGATTTTGCTGTTCATTTCATTGTTGATCCTCTTGAAGAATAGCTTCTTAGACCCAAGATCCCTTCTATTTCAGGACTAAGACAACTTCTAATATCTAAAACACGGTCTTTTGCTGGTTTTACTAAAAAGTCATGTGGGCAAACCAAGCTTCCTTCAACTCATGAACCAAGAAATAGTGAATATTAGGTAATGTCCACATTTATTTTCATCACAGAACATGCTAGGACAAAAGTCAGGGCTGTTCTTCTGTTTCCTAGGTATTGAGAAGGATGTATGCTACTTACAAGTTTTATTTATTAAAATGTATTATGCCATGCATTACATCATGGTAAGATGTAAAAATATATATGGGTTCCTTCTATCCTTATTGCGGTTACTATAGAATCCATCTTACTCCAGACAGCCCTATACAAAAGGTAACATTATTCATGTATTTAAACAGAGTCATGTCACTGATACCCTCTCTAACTCAGAAAGCATTGTGACAGCCTAGAAGATATCGTGATACCCATGACAGATATGATGCATGCTCCCTGTTGTAGGGGTTGGGAAGAGAAAAATTAGAATTGGGACATAGAATTTATAATATTATGATGGTCACCTAGAGTTTTTGCAGGAAATCTATCCACAACACTAAAGCCCCAGAATATTTAGCCAAGGCCCTGGATCCTACACCAGTGTCTTCCCCTCTGGAGCCAGGAAGTCATGCTTGATGTAGGGACCAGAGGTCACCCAAAGCGAACCACAGCCACTCTTACCAACAAGGTCCTGCGTTTCTCCGATGACAGTGGTTGAACTCATACTGGGGAGGCTAGTCATGACGAGCTCTTCCAGGAGAACCAATGGCTCAAACAGCAACACATAGAAGAACCCACAACACCTCACTCTTCTTCTCCAAGTCTCTATTTATGCTGGTAACTTTCCTCAGGTGGAACAACTAAGTTCAGCACCATGCTGATTTAATTGGCTGGCCTTAAGTTGACCACCAGTTTTTAACCTATAACACTCCTCAAGATCTTACTATACATAGCGTGTATAGGGAACTGATAGTAAACATCCAAATAAATAAATAAGTACACTTAGATAACAATACAAGATTGAAAGAAAATTCAACAAGAGACTGAGTAGAGGGTGTCTGTGCATATGTGAGAGTGGGATATTGAGGACCATGTTGCCATAAACACTGCCTTGCATGTGCTGTAGTCATGTATTTCATCATTACATAAAAAGTGCCAGTGCATGTCTTCATGCCTACCTACTAGAGAACACAGTGAAGACTCTTCAATGAAGTTACAGCATTTGGATCACTACTACTGGTACTAATATTATGACTACTAGAACTAACACCAGCAATGATAATACTGACAATTGTGAAGCACTTCAAGAATGCTATCATATTTGTGTCATTCAACACAAATCACAAAACATCCTTTTCCTCTATCTTTTCAAAGAGGCAGTTAGATGCAATGATCTCCATGTCTCCTTCCATTTTCTTTTCAAAAGAGAAATGTGTTAAATCTTTTACATCCTGGTGTGCTTTTGCCTTCTTAGACTGAATTCCTCTTTCAATTGATTATTCATTATTCATTTCATCTACAGAAACTTTTTTTCCCTAACAGTTAACTATGCAACTCACTTCTGAGAACTGCTTTCTTTGGCAGAATGAATCATGTCCACATTCTGCACAAGACCCTGGACTTTTTCCAAGAAGAAAACATAGTATGAGAATATATGGACATAGCATAGAATACAAATAAAGGATGGAAATTTCGAGTCTAAGATACTTGGTTTTGAGACCTGGTTCCACCAATTGCTAGGCATGGGGATCCAGAAAAGCACCTTGAACTTTTTGAGGTTGCATTTGCTTGCATGTAAAGTGGAGGTAATACTAGTAACTATTTCATTGAATTTTACTGAGGTTTCAATGAGATAACACAAAAGTTATTTGTTATGTGTAGCCCAATATATATTAGTGCTGTTATTATCATTTCAATGCATCTGAAGACCTTGAGGACCAATTATCTTTTCATGGTCAGTTTTGGTCTGAATTAAATGGGAAACGTTTTAGTTAGAAGGAGCTTTGTGTCTAAAAGTTGAGACTTGGCTTTTGTTTAGACTCAGTAAGTGATGGAGGTTCATACTTTGCATGATTATTTCCTGCATTGAGCAGTTAATTTTTTCCTTTTATTGCAAGAATAACTTGTGTTAAAATAATAGAATAGAACTTGCGATAAAAACGATAGAATTTAAAAATAGTAAAAATAGCTTGGAAATGGAGAAAGGATGATTATCTCATCTCCAAAAGAATTATTTGCTTTTAAAAATGTAATAATGCAGTAGTTCTGTAAGGCTACAGTTTGATCTCTGGGTTAATCTATTAAAAGTATGCATCTTCAAAATTTAGGACCTTTGTCCCCTAAAAGAACTCTCAGGCAATTTTCTGTTGTTTTAAGTTGTGAAAGTCTGAAAGAATATTTTCATTCCCTTTAGATATGTATCTATCTCTTCTGGTGGATAGAAACAGCTGTTTAATGGCTGCCTAACAACTTTGTTTAGTGGCTAAAGATGGGCTGTGCAGTGGTTTTATCCAGCAGAACACCCAAAGGCAATTAGAGAAGCAGTGTAATTACACAAGTTGGAAATAGGTCAGGATTTGGGACAAACACCCAGATGCTTGGGAGAGTAGCTGTGGGATTTGAAAGACGCTGGGATGAGAAGTTATTTGACTTGGTGTGCCTGGGGGCTTTCTTTGTTTTGTTTTAAGTACTTATGCAGAAAGAGAGCAATTCTAGGAATACTCTAGACATGAGCTTAGGCAATGCTTGCAGTGCAGATATCTAGATATGAGAAGAAATGTATTCGAATTATTATGAGTTTGAACCCAAGAGATAGATTTGTGTTTGATTAAAGCTTTTATACTTCTTAGCTCCATGACCATGCAATAGTGTTCAACAGCTCTGAGTGTCAGTGTTTCTACTTCTACATTGGACACAACAGCATTAAATAAGTAGAGTTTTAAGAATTAAATTGGATAATGAAATGAAGTGAGTAGTTTAGTGCTAGGCAACTGGGAAATCATTTAACAGGGTGTGATAAAATGCCAAGCCTCACCTCTCAGGTGTCTTTACATGGCCTAGTTTGGCCCCCTTTTTTCCTTTCAAAGAATTCGTACTCATGGTTCAGTTACTATGAGCCCAGGGGGATTTATTTTGCAACAGGTTTTGGAAATGTATTTGTCATTTACAGGATTGTAGAGTAGGTCCATGATAGAGTTCTCCAGGTTATGGATGCCATCCATGGGCACATGTACTAGATATATACTAGGGACTAAGCTCTCTGTAATAGACCATTAATAACTTGTGGCCCGCAGCTAGAGTAAGCACTACTCCATAAAATGTTTTTTTTTTGGGGGGGGTACCAGAAATTGAACTCATGACCTTGTACTTGCCAAGCAGGTGCTGTACTGCTGACAGAAAAGGTTTGTGAAACTTTCAAGCACAAAAGGACCTTGTGGGAAAAGAAAAGTCTGACTTCACTTTAGAGAGTTAAGCTATTGAAATGATGTAAACATTTAAAGATGTATTGCAAGCTAGAGACCAAAGACAGAGTATTATTAATGGAACAGGCTAGGGACTTGGGCCAGAAAGCCTTAAGTCAAATCTTGAGTCTTCTACTTGGTCACTATGTGATTTCTATCCATGTGCAGTTAATCTTGACTGCTAACATAACATGATAAAAGGCTGTTGGAGGGGTGATGGGATTCTGAAGTCACTAACCTAATCAATGGGGTAACCCATTGACAAAATCATAGCTGAATGGGTTATTAGAATGTATGTCCTAGATGGAGGAGGTTAATCATAGGAGTGTCATCTTTAAGACTATATCTGTTCTCTGGTCCCCTCTTCTTAGATTCTTTCCTTATTTTCTGCATTCCAGATGCCTTGAGTTGAGCAAGTTTCCTCTACTATGCCTTTCCATCATGATGTTTCTTCCTTGGAGCCAGACAACCACGGACTACAACCTCTGAAACCACAAGCCAAACTAACTTTCTTCCTTTAAATTGTGGATACTAGGTGTTTTCACCAATAGAAAACTGACCAATACAGTCAGCTTCTGTAAATTAATTTTCAGTTTCTTCATCTGTATATTTAGAAGCTGATATCCACTATGCAATTTTGAATGTCACATGTAATTAATATAAATTATTAAAACAGAGGTTGATGTATTTTGTTCCCAGAAGTTGTTATATCATTATATTGTCATTATTTCAAATTAATACCATTGTTACTATTGTACTTGTAGCTCTAAAATTGCAAAATTATCTTCCATAAAGTGAACTTTACATCATGTAATACTATAAATATTTATTCAGAACCATTTCAGATTCTGTGATGACTAAAACATTGTTGTTGCCTTTAAGGGATTTATTCTTCATTTGAAGAGACAGACACATAAACAATTCAAGACCAAATCTCTAAAGTGCTGAATAGAAGGCATACACGTCATGCTGTAAGGACAACAAATTCTGCATCAGGGGAATCAAGCAAGTCTTTGCAGATGAAATGTCTTGACAGTAGGGCTCTGGTATGTGGGTATCCTTGCTGAGGGAACAGTGTGAACAAGGCACATAGGGAGAACTCTTTGGAATACAAATTGAAAATAATGGATGCTTCAGTTTGACTGGATGTTACAGATTGCTGTGGTTATGATATAAAAGAATGAAAAAAGTTGAGTTAACACTTCATTTTGGAATGCTTTCAATATGCAAAAATAATTTTTCAATAATAGTAAAGGAAGACTTCATTCGCTTATCCTTTTCTTCTTTTATTCAGTAATATTTATTTACTGCTTTCTGTCAGAAATGATTTTGATGCTAAAACATTGCATTGGATATAGTCAGTGAGTGTCCAGCACAGCAAAGGAGAAAGAACCATATATAAGCAATTCCATTATGGTATCAAGTACTTTAATAGCCAGGGAGGAAGGAAGACATCTTGTAAAGTGACCTATCCCACCCGGGGTGAATCAGAGAGAGCTTTTAGGGAAATGACTCTAACCTGGGATCTGTGGGAATGGCTCTAGTTTAAAATAAGGTAAAAGAGGTGGAGGGAGAATATTTTCAGTGTATAAATAGCTTGTGAGACAAATCAGGAGAGTCTCCAGACTTGCAAGAAAGTTGAGTGTTGGTACAAGGCTGAGTTCAAGGTGCCAGAGATGGGAGGGCTTAGGGAGATCATACTAATAGAGCCTTGTAACTCATTCTGGACTGTCCAGGTTTTATCTAAAACTTGGAAAGAATTGAAGGCAGTGTTTGCTTTTATTGTAGAGGGGCAGGGTGTGCACAAGATCAAATTCCATTTGAATTTTAGAAAGATAAGTCTCAGGAAACTCAGTGCAAGCCCGCCTCAGGGCAAGGCTGCCCGGAACCTCCACTGGAGGGCCCTGCCACTGGGAACTCAGCTAAAGCCCACCTCAGGGGTAGGCTGCCCTTAACCTCCACCGAGGGCCTGCCTTGCCACTGCGAACTCAGTGCAAGCCCACCTCAGGGCAAGGCTGCCTGGAACCTCCACTGTGGGCCCACCCTGCCACCTGGAACATCGAGGAGGCCTGCCCAAGACTGAAAACTGCCCTGGACTTATACAGATGGGCCTGCCCTCCCACCTGGAACATCAGAAATCTCAGTGGGATCCAGTTAGTGTGAGAAAATTTGGAACTTTACTCCGAGGTGGCAAACTTTGGACTACAGTGGATTGAGTATATCAATGTGGTGAGTATACCCCTAAAATAGAGGTGTACAGGGGATAAATAGGGCCAGTAGGAAACCCCCCTCCAACTAACTGTAAGAGTTTGGTGTGTCTGAAAAGAGTGTGTTTGATCCCCTCCTACACATTGAAAACACCAGGCAGAGTGAAAATGACAAAATGAAAAAGCAAAATGCAGTCTCAAACATATAGTTTACCAGAAACAAGTATAGGAGACATTGAAATAGAGGACCCCAAAAGTAATACACCGGGAATCTCTGAAAAGATAGCCAGTGAAATAAAAAAAACAACTGCATCAGGCTATAGAGGAAATCAAATTAGAAGTAGTCTCCCATGTAAAGATAGAAATAACAACTTTAGTAAAAGAGTTGTTGAATGCAGCTAAAGAAGAACTAGAGAAAAAAGTACCTGAGCATGGGAAACTGATTGAAACTTTGAATGAACAATATAGAAAACAAGCAGAATTCATGAAACAAACTCAAAGAGACATCCAAGAAACAAAAAATTCTATTGAAAGTGTGCAAAACTGCTTAAAGGAAGCTGAGGATAGGATTTTGGACCTTGAGTACAGGATCACAGCTAGTGATCAGGAAAGGATAGAACCTTTAAAAATAACAAAGCAGCATGAAATGACAATCCAGAAGCCCCATGATGATGCCAAGAGCAACAATATAAGAATAATGGGCATTAGTGAAGATACAGGAGCCCAGGCATATTACATATGTAAAGTATTTACAGAAATAATAGCAGAAAATTTCCCAAACATGGGGAAAGAATCTGATATGCAGATAAGCGAGGCATATAGAACACCAGTCACAATCAACATACATCCACACCCAGACACACAATAATTAAGATCTCAGACATACAGCATAAAAACAGAGTATTAAAAGCTGTCAGAGAAAAGACACAACTCACCTATCAAGGAAAGCCCATTAGAATCATGGCAGATTTTTCAGCATAAACCCTCAAGTCAAGAAGAGCTTGGAGTGAGGTATTTCAAGCCCTGAAAGAAAACAACCTTCAACCCAGACTGATGTACCCAGAAAAACTTTCATTCAAATTTCATGGAGAAACAAGACACTTCCATGACAAAGAACAACTGAAGAAATTCATTTCCACCAAACCAACCCTAGAGAGAGTACTGAAAGACATGCTAGACTGAGATAAAAATGACCACAATCCCCAAAACAACAGAAAGAAACCACCAGGTAGGATAAGCAATTAAATAAGAGGAAAAGCAGAAACAAACAACTGGAACATAACATGGCAAAGTTGAGCCAGTACATATCAGTGAAATCCATAAATATAAATGGCCTCAATTCACCTATAAAAAGAAATAGATTGACAGAATGGATCAAGAAACAGGACCCCACAATATGCTGCATATAAGAAACACATCTGACCCAAAAGGAAACTCATAAGTTAAAAGTCAAAGAATAGAAAACAGTATTCCATGCAAGAAGAACCCAGAAGAAAGCAGGGGTAGCTATTCTATTTGCAGACAACATGAACTTTAAACCTAAAATGATTAAAAGAGATAGAGAAGGTCACTACATACTTGTTAGTGGTAAAATTCAAGACAAAGAACTAACAATTATAAATATATATGTGCCAAATACAGGAGCACATAACTATATAAGACAGATACTAATGGACATGAAAAACCAAATACACAAGAACACAATTATAACAGGAGATCTTAACAGCCCACTGTCACAAACAGATAGATCAACTAGACAAAAAGTCAGCAAAGAAATAACAGAACTGAATCATACCTGTGAGCAATTGGACTTAGTAGATGTTTACAGAGTGTTCCACCCAACCACATCAGAATATATATTTTTCTCAGCTGTACATGGGACATTCTCCAAAATAGACTATATATTATCCCATAAAACATTCCTAAGTAAATGCAAAGGTATTGAAATCATACCATGCATAATATCTGACATAGTGCACTGAAATTGGAAATTAATGGCCAAAGAAATTGCAAAACCTACATAAATATATGGAAATTAAATAACAGCCTTTTGAACAACCAGTGGGCTGCAGATGAAATTAAAGAAGAAATAAAACAATACCTACAATTCAATGAAAATATAGAAAAAACATACTGTAATCTTGGGATGCAATGAAAGCAGTCTTAAGAGGGAAATATATAGCAATAAACTGTCTTATCAAGAAAACAGAATGAGCACAAACAACCTAATGCTCCATCTCAAGCTTCTAGAAAAAGAAGAGCAAGCTAAACCCAAAGTGCATAGAAGAGAGGAAATTGTAAAGATTAGAGCAGAAATCAATGCAATTGAAAGTAAAAAAAAATACAAAGAATTAATGAATCAAAAACTGGTGTTTTGAGAGAATAAACAAAATTGACAAACCCCTAGCTAACCTTATCAAGAGAAAGAAAGAAAAACCCAAATTCATGCAATAAGATCTGAAAAGGGAGAAATTACTACAGATCCCATGGAAATTCAAAAGATCATGATACCTACTTTGAAAACCTCTACTCACATAGAGTGGAAAACACAGAGGAAATGGACAGATTTCTAGAAACTTATGAACTACCAAAGCTCAACCAAGAAGATATAGCAATTTTGAACAACCCAATATCAGCTATTGAAATTGAAAATGTAATTAAAATCTTACCAACAAAGAAAAGCTGAGGTCCTGATGGATTCACATTTGAATTCTACAAGAAATTTAGAGAAGATTTGATGCCAGTACTCCTTAAACTCTTCAATGAAATTGAGAAAAAAGCAATCCTCCCTAAATCATTCCTAGAGGCAAGCATTACTGTGATACCAAAACCAGAGAAAGATCCAACCAAAAAAGAGAACTATAGGCCAATCTCACTAATGAACATTGATGCAAAGATTCTCAACAAAATACTGGCAAATAGAATGCAGCAAATCATCAAGAAGATTATACATCATGACCAAGTGGGGTTCATTCCAGGAATGCAGGGATGGTTTAACATACACAAATCAATAAATGTAATACACCACATCAACAGAGCCAA
>PVLA01010519.1:0-62606 GCA_004027455.1 Hydrochoerus hydrochaeris | reverse complement strand
AGGCGCTTATGCCACTGAGCTAAATTCCCAGCCTGAGGCCTTATTTTTTAAACTACAGATTGAACTTGATCTTCAGAGAGACAATGACAATTACTCTTACAATACAAAGACACTGAATTAAGCATCCTGATTCTTTTTTTTTTTAATCGGTACCAGGGATCGAACTCACGACCACATGCCTGCAAGGCAGGCACTTATGCCAGTGAGCTAAATCCCCAGGCCCAAGCATCTTGTTTCTTAAGTGGAAAAAAAAGATAAAATACTTTCTTGAAGTAGTACATATTCAGTGAATTGAATCCAATATATTCAACTATGAAGCATGACAAATTACGAAAAGATAAACCAGGCATGGTACTTAGCACCTGCCTGCAATCCCAGCAGTCTAGGTTCCTGAGGCAAGAGGAGGTAAAGTTCAAGCCCAGACTGGGAAATTTAGAAACTTAGCAGAGAGCTTGTCTGAAAATAAAAAGTAAAAAAAGAACTGAGGACATGTTTCAGTAGGAAGGCCCTGGATTCAATTTCCAGAATCAATCAATTTAATCAATCAATCAATCAATCAATCAATGTGATCTCAGAAAAAGTACTGATATGTAAGGAATCAGTGATTCTGAACCGACTCCATATTACTTCATTTATTCTATGACCTTCTGGTACAAGGACCCCCCAGCCCCATGGCCACCTCCTTAGTCAGTTAAGAACCAGGCTGCACAGCAGGAGGTGGCCAGTTGCCACCTGCATTAACAGCTGTCCCCTATTCCTGCTACCACCTGAGTTCCTCCTTCTGTCCTATCAGTGTCTACATTAGATTCTCATAGGAGTGTGAACACAGCTGAGAACTGCAGCTTGTTAGGCATCTAGGTTGCATGGTCATTATTATGATTTGTGCTCACAAAGTCATACATGGGGGGCTTTTCAGGAGTGGCTTACTCTAGAATGTGTGACTGATTCACAGTGCAATGCTACGATGAAGGGTGAGTGATTACTACTAAATCAGTCCACTGACAGGTTTGGTACTGTCCTAATTCTGGTAGCCTTGATACAATATAAAAGGGGCAGAAAACAAGGCCCCTTGTTTGCTTTGCTACCTTCTGCCCACCATGAACTGTTTCTCCTCTGTAGTGCCCTCTGCCATGCCACCTTGCTTTGGAGCCAGCTGATTATGAACTGAAACCTGTGAGCTAAATAAATCTTTCCAAACTGTAAGTTAAATAAATCTTTCCTCCCCTAACTTGTGGGTGTTGGGTATTTTGTCTCAGAAACAACAAAAGTAACTATGACAATCCTGATGAAACTAATGCCTGATGATTTGAGGTAGAGCTGAGGCAGCAATGCTAGCACTGAGGAATGCAATTATTATGCATTGCAAACATATACTAAAAAACTGGCTCCCCACTTCAACACCTACCCCACTCTACCCTCCCCATGGAAAAACTGTCTTCTGTGACCTCCATTTCTGGTGCAAAAAGGTTGGAGACTGCTGTTGTGTACGTCATTATGTTCTCAGATCCTTCTCTGAGACTTTCGGTTGTATTGGATGGAATTTAGAGATCTTGCTCAAGTACAAATTTATAACAATTGAGTGATATTGAGAAGCAATATCAAATCAACCAAAATTTATGAAGTATGTATGATTACCTTCCATTTTTCTTCCTGCCCCCTAAATGATTCAAGTAACCCTGAGAAAGACTAAAGCCAGACAGTCTGTAGCAGATTGTGGATTCTTTCTTTCCACTCTATACAACGTGTACAAAACCAACAGCTCTCATCACAATTTAAATAAATCACTGAGGAAGATCAGTTGTGATTTTCCTACTTTATTTTGATCACACATAGTTCATATAGAAATTCCAACAAAAATTATTTCAAATATTTGAGTTCTTAGAAAAGAAGTCAAAGAATTTCTGATACTGAAAATAATCTCATTTCTAAGACCTTCCAAAGGTAATAAAAATTTTAAAGAATGAGTTGATATTAATCAAACTTAACTTTCCAATTATGTATATAAAACAAAATAACATGATAACATAAAGAAACCACTAGAATTTTATATTGATTCTGTAAAAACTTATGTTCCATGAGGAACATGAGCAAGTAAATTAACTTTCAGAGATTATTTTGCTTCTCTTCATGTAGCAAATAAATGACAAGGAATTTCTTGAGCTACTTGATCCCCACCCCCAGTATTCTATTATAAAAATTTTGAAATGTACATTAGTTGAAAAAAAATTTACAGTGACTACTCATGTACATATCACTTAAATTCTGCCATTAATATTTTGCTGGCCATCTATTGACTGGATCAATCCATCAATATACCTTAGTTTTATGCATATTATAGATGTCAGTACACTTCCTCCTAAATACTTCCATATGCATATCATTACCTATAATTCAGTATTTGTCTACAAAGCTTATATGTAAGTTTTACATATAATAAAATGCATACATCTTGCATGTACAGTTCTACAAATGTTGATAAATGTATGTATCTATGTAACTGAAATCCCCACCAAGATGCAGGACATTACAATGACCCACAAAAGTCCCATGCTTCTTTCCAGTCAATCCTCAGCCCCTATCTCCCACTGTTCTCATTTTTTTCCATCATAAATTATGGTGTCCCTTTCTGAACTTGATATAAATAGACTCATATGGAATACATTATATGTAAGTTTCTTTTCATTCAGCAAAATGTTTCTGAGATCTACTTGTGTTATTTTGTATTACTAGTTTGTTCCTTTTCATTGCTGCCTTGTTTTCCATGTCATTAATGTTCTGCAGTTTATTTATTCTCCTGTTGATAGGCATGTCAGCTGTCTCCAGTTTTATTGTTGTTGTTGTTGTTGTTTGGGGGAGGGACTAGGATAAATAAACATCCCTGTGTGAATCATCTTGGATGAACACCTACAACTGGAACTACTGGATCACAGAGTTAATGTATCTTTAGTTGCCTAAGAGACTAGAAAAAAAGAAACTGCCAGGACTTCCCAAAGCAACCGAACCATTTGTATGTACCCACTGACAATGAATAGACTATTTACTGGCTGCTCCACCTGTTTCCCAGTATTTGGTACAGTCATTTTTAATTTTAGGGATTCTGGTCAGTACATACTAGTATCTTACAATCTAAATTTGCAACAAAAATCTTCAAGGATTGAGAAAGCTAGGGCTGCAGCTCAGTGGTAGAGCACCTGCTTAGAATGCATGAGGCCCTGGGTTCAGTCCCCAGGACACATGTACACAGATGCACACACACATGCATGCAACACACACACATGCAAAACAAATAACAAAATTAATAGTGTAATAATATAAATATAATACTTTCTTTTTTTTTTAATACTTTCTTTTATAACATCAACTAGTCCTGGAGCTGGGTGTGTAGCTCAATGGCAGAGAGACTGCCCTGCATACTCAAAGCTCTGAGCTCAATCCCTAAACACTGCAAAAACAAAACAAACAAACAAAAATGAAGTCCATTATGGTGGCACAAACTTGTAAACCCAGCACTGTGGAAGGCCAAGGCAAGAATACTGCAGGTTCGAGCCCAGGCTGGGCAATTTTACAACTTAGTGACACCCTGTCTCAGAGTACAAAAGGCCTGGGGATGTAGCTCAGTGCCAAGGTCTTGAGCTCAATCCCAAGTACCACATACACACACCAAAATAAAGTCAAATAGTTTTGTTACCAGTATAAGAATGGTTTGATTCTGAATAGTACATTTTTCCATAATAATACTTTTTAAAAATTTTATTTTTCAGAGCCAAGGTGGTGCACTACTATAATCCTAGCACTTGGGAGGCTGAGGTAGGATTGTTGCAAGTTTGAGACCAGCCTGCGCTACAAACTGAGCCCAAGGCCAGCCTGAACTGCATAGAGAGATTTTATTTCAAAAAGACAAAAAAAGTTTTTTATTTTTCAGGACTGGGCTTAAACTCAGGAGTACACTGCTACTAAACTATATCCCCAACCCTCTATTTTTACTGTGAGGCAAGGTCTTGCTATATTACTCAGATGGGCTTTGAACTTAACACCCTCCTGCCTCAGCCCCCTGAGTAGCTGGGATTACAGGAATGTGCTACCACATCCGACTGTGAGACACTTTCTTATTTCTGATTGTATTTGCCAGACATATCAATGCTACTTTAAAAATAAAATCACTGTGAAGTTATGATCCTATATTTAATAGACTCAATTATTTAAATCTGATATTTCTAAGTAGGCGAATAATGTCACATGTTAATACTAATATAGGATAATCCTAATACTGTGATAATTAATATCTAATCATCTGGTATTAAAAGCAGAGTTACTTATGTATATTGTGAATGGATGTTAAAGTAATGTAGAATAAAAGATATCAAAACAAATTTCCAGCTGGGTATGGTGCCACACACTTGTAATCCCAGCACTCGGGATAGTAAAGTAGGAAAATTGCTGTGCTTTTGAGGCCAGACTGGGTTACACAGTGAGTTCAAGACTACCCTTGAATACATAGCAAGATTTTGTCTCAAAAAACAAGCAAAAGAAAAATACAAAACCAAAGCAAAATGTTTCAGGTAGTCATACTGGGAGAATATATGATCTAAACAAAGAAAATGTTAGCAAAGAAAAAAACAAAGAAATGTGCTTAGCAATATGCATCAACAAATGTCATTGAATTGCAAATCTGCTATACTGTTTAACTAGTAAATTCTTCTTTTGGGTGTAACAGGCAGGTGCTTGTGCCACTGAGCTAAATCTCTGGTCCAGTAAATTCATTACTTGAGCATTTGTGCATGAGTAAAGAAAGTTTCTAGAGATAACTGAAACTGAAATGTATGTATACCTAAAACTAGTTCCACTAAAAGATGTACTATTTTCATCAGCATAGCCTTACAAAAATATCATATGTCTTAACATGACCTTCTGGTAAAAGATAGCCTTTAAATTATTTTTGTACAAACAGGCTGTTCTTTCCACAAAGAACATGTTAAGTCAATGGAAAAAGCCCCAATGCACCTTTAGGAATTACAACTTAATTCCCTTAGCACAGCAAGTGCCAACATATGAGCTTAAAAATAACTTGGGCCCACAAGTATTAATACATGTTAAGGGTTGACTTGAGTCTCCTCAGAATTTATATGTTGTGTCCTAAATCCTGCCCAATATCTACATATCTGTGTTCCTTTGAACCTTAGCCATTTATCATCAAACTATAAAGTGACTGTTCAAAGTATAATCTTGACAAATGAGATACATAGGAGACTTCTAAAGATAGAAGGGAAAACAGTACATAATCTCAAACCAAGAAATGAATTGACTTGATTTGACACAGTAATAAAGGAACCTGATATATCTATTTAGGGAAACTGAGAATGGTGAAGAAACTGCAGTCCAAGTACTTCATAAAAGGCTTCATTAGTTTTTGGAAAAAGCCAAGAGACTAAAGATCCTATTTAGTTAAGTTTAAAACTCAGTAAACAATATATCTCTGTAGGTAAAAAATAAATATATTTAAAAGTAAATGTATTTATTACAAGTCCATATGTTCTGACAAATCTCAATCACATTAAAAAAGCTAAACTATAAATTAAAAAGTCTGTATAATCAATGCTAATCAACATCTTTTTTAAATCTTGAGTTTTACTTTTTATTTTATAACTTGTTTTAAATTATACATTATTTTATATATAATTTGAATTTATACCCTTTACTTATAATCAAATCAACTAGAAAAGATTTCCCAGTTAATGCAAATATATTAAATGTGAAATTACAGATAATGCTGGCATATAAATGGTAATTTTAAAAATCATCTCCTAAAACCTCAAGCTACTCTTCAATTAAATAGAAATAACAAACTCTACACATAAAATAATCTGTAACAACACAATTCATTGTTGTGGTTTCTGAAATTATTATTTTATTTCTCTATGCTTCTTTATTCTAATATACACACATTTTAAATTATCCATACAGCAAACACATAATTACCAAAAATATAAAAAGGTAACTTTGCCTTCCTCTTTTAGTCCCTTTTACCAGAGATGGCCAATAAATTAACTGGAATGCCTTTAGATTAACAGAAACTACTTAATATTAACATACTAAGTCCCACTTAAGGAAAAAACAGAAGAACATAAAGAAATTGATTTTCTCATATACTACTGATAAGAATGTAAATTAATAAAATTATTTTAAATAGAAATTATGTATACCTAATATTTCATATTCATACCTATCAACATAGCATTAGAAATTTTTCCTATTTATTCACCTATAAAAGTACTTTCAGATATATTTACAGGTTTTCACAATAGCCAAAAATTAGAAAAAATCCAAATGTCCTCAATAAGGCATTGATTAAATATAATGAGATACAATTTAATCATTAAAAATAAGATTAACCAGGCATGGTAGCGCATGCCTATAGTGCTAGCACTTGGGAGGCTGAGGCAAGAACAAATTTGAGGCTGGCATGAGCTATACAATGAGCTCAAGGCCAACCTGGAGATCCCACTAAAAAACAAAAAACAACAATGACAATGTCAGCCCAACATGGTGACCTACACCTGTAATCCCAGCTACTTAGGAGGCTGAGCCAGGAGATTCACAAGTTTGAATTCAGCCTGGGCAAGTGTGAGACTCTATATGAAAAAAAATTTTTTTCCCATCACTGGAGATTAAACCCAGGTTCTTCACTTTTTTTTTTTTAACTTTTTGTTTTGAGACAGGGTCAGCATAGGAAGCCAGGGGATCCCTCTCCCCGTAATGCCTTATGCCATAGTCTCTTGTTTCTTATACGGATCCAGACTTCATCTCTCCTGCTCACCCAGCCCTCTCACTGTGCTCTGTGAGACTCAAGGTCTGTCAGTAGCAAGTCACATCTGCAGCTCCTTGCAGCATTTCGTTCCTTTTAGCTCCACACATTGGCAGAGACTTGATTTCTGGAAGACACCATTTTTCTTGGTGCCCTTTCAGGCAGTGCCAAGGTAAGAGAATTGCTCCTCATCACCACCTGTAGGTCAGTGTCCCTCTTTTCTCCCTAAAAGCATTTTGAAACTCATTCTAAACCATTCACAAGTACAATTAGTCTTCAGCCACACTCCACACATATGGCCTCATTT
The DNA here is from genome assembly GCA_004027455.1 of Hydrochoerus hydrochaeris. Classification (NCBI taxonomy): domain Eukaryota; kingdom Metazoa; phylum Chordata; class Mammalia; order Rodentia; family Hydrochaeridae; genus Hydrochoerus; species Hydrochoerus hydrochaeris. The sequence continues at coordinate 55,497 of PVLA01010519.1, read as the reverse complement.
CCTGAATATTCTGACATCACTTTGCTGGCACTCCCTCCACTGCAACCCTCACAGTTCTGGTTATTTCAGTATCTATGCTGGTGACCCTTCCAGCATGTGGACATCTCAGTTTCTTGACCTCCTCACCTCCAGTGATCTAGTCCTCCACCTCAACTCAGTCGTGCCTGCAATGACATCTCCCAGACTATGTCATTACCTACAACTGAACCACCCATCATCTCCATTTCAAGCATCCCACTTTCTTCCTACCACCTCTCAGCTTTCCAGCCCACTCTGCAGCACAAGGGCTTCAATGACTCTAATGCATTTTTCATTTTCAATCCATATTTCCTACAGTCTTCACCATCCTCCATCCTTGGTCCATCATTTTAATCAGTCCGTTGCTTGAACTCTCAAATCTCTTATCCCTTTATCCTCTGCCAAACTTTGCAAACTTTGTAAACTCTCTCCACACTCAAACCGGTACCCCACAGCTGAAAGTGACCAAAGTAAAATTCAAACACAGTGACTAGTCTTTTGTCCTTTCATTAGGAACTATCAATTTTGAGACAGATTCTCACTATATTACAGAGGCTATTCTCAAAGGATTCTCCCATCTCAACTTCCTGGTTAATAGGCATGTGCCACCATACCAGCTTACTGTATTTCTTCTTAATTACCTTCCTGTCCTTTCCTCTCCTCATTCTCAATGAAAATACAGAAATTAGAACTCACATAAATTTGCATTGCCAAATCTACTAAACTATGTGTCTCTGTTCCAACATACTTATCCTATTACAATAATAAAACTGCGCAATCCTCACCCATCTCTACTTATCCACTAGATCCTATCCCATCTCAACAAGCAATGATATCATCTTTGCACTTATTTCTTTTACAATATCAACTCTCCCACTGCCAAATCCTACTGCCAATCATCTTCATTTTATTAGTAGCATTATTAGCTAATAATAAAATTTATTTGCATTATTAGTAGTACATGACAAGAATGATCATTTCTTGCCATCTTGAAACCTTTTTGTTTCACTTTTAGGCCACCAATTCTTTTTGGTCTCTATGTCATTAAGTGTCCTTTTGCTCTTTTGTTGATTTTTCTTTTTTTTTTCTTGGCTATAACTTGCATGGAAAATGGAACTTATAAGTGAGAATGTTTTTTCTTTAGAGACAAGCAATCCCCAGACTTCCTCAGAGCTAGGGCCTGAACCCCTCCTGCTGTCTGCAGGCTGGAGGAAAGGACAGAATAAGCAGGTGCTGGCCCTACCAGGTCTGGGACCAGAAGATAAGCTGGCCTGGAGTTACTTATTGTCTTATTTTATGCCCCATCCCAACCCTCTGTCCCTTACAATGAAAGACCCTCACCCAGTGACACATGCACGTGGTGTTTCATACATTTAGTCAGGTCTCCTTGTCTGTGCTGACAACTCCCAATTGAATGTTTGTTTTAATTTTTATTTTAAAGAGAATAAAACCAAGCAAAACAAAACATGATAAAGCCAATCAAAACAAAACAGTGTAAGTGATACAGGGTTTCAAAACAAGATAATAGGAAATCAACAAAGGCTACCATAATGCCTCTTGTCTTCAAGATAGCTGTTCATACCAGCAGGAAAATCAGACAAAACAGAGAAGAGTAGAACCAACAAAAATAAAACAATGAACACAATACAGGGCTTCAAAACAAGGTAATAGTAAATCCAAAATAGCTACTGTAATATATCTTGTTTTTTGAAACAGCTGCCCATGCCATCAGATATACCAATATCCCAACTGAATGTTTCTGATCCTAACCTCTCACCTGAACCCCAGCTCTTACACTCAAGTGCCTACTCTTAGATATCTATTGTGTTTTTCTTTTTCTGTTTTTTTTTATTTAAAGAAAAAGAAACAGAAAGAGGGTAGAAATAATATATAACTTCAAAAAAACAGTAAGAAATCACTAGTTGATAATTACATATTTTCCTCTTAGAATTAGTTGTTCAAGGGGCTGGGATTTAGCTCAGCATCATAAGTGCCTTCCTTGCAAGCGCATAGTCGTGAGTTTGATCCCTGGTACCAATAAAAAACAAACAAACAAACAAACAAAAAGTAGTTGTTCAAGTTACAAAAGTAAAGCATACAAAGTAGACATTTAAACAGTGAGACTGCAATCAGTTCTGTTCATCTATCCAACAAAAACTTAGTAAAATGGTTATCAATCCTACACACACTTAAACATACATGCAGTTATATCCTTTAGAATACTTTCTCTTTTTTAAACAATAATCAATTGTCGTTAACTGTTTAGAAGTCTACACATGTATAAGTCTCTACATGTATACCTAGTCTTTCTGTATTAGAGGGGAAAACAAATCAAAACAAGTCAACAATACAAATTCCTAGAGAAACACGAAATGAAAAGGACATATAAAACCACAATACTAGGTGATCTATGGTAGCTGCTATGATGTCTCTTGTTTTCAATAAAATTGTCTATATCATCAGGCATAGTATAATTAAACATAGCAGTACAAAGCACTATTAATAAAAACCAAACATTGGAGACATTACAGGACTTCAAAGGCAGTTAATACTCAAACCAGAATGGGTATCCTATTGAATCTTGTCATATTCAGAGTAGTTGCCTCTACTCTCAGACTTGATACTATCAAGCACACCAGATTTGAATAAAATCAGTCAAGACAAAACAATGATATAGCCAATCTTCTTTGCCTCATCTCTGCTTTGCTATTTTTCTGTCCTTGTTGCTTACTTTTCTCCTTCATTTCACTGTCTGCCCCTTTCATTGAGGTCTTTCTGCCATTGTTCCTGGAATCTTGGTGATTTTCTTCTCTCTCTCTAGAATGTCCTTCAGTATTCTTTGCAGGGTTGGATTGGTGGTCACGAACTCCCCCAGTTCCTCTTTGTCATGGAACTATCTTGTCTCTCCATTAATTTTGAGAGATAGTTTTGCAGCATACATCAATCTGGGTTGGAGGCTAGTTTCTTTCAGGGCTTGGAGTATTTCACTCCAAGTTCTTCTTGATTTGATAGTTTGCATCAAGAAGTCCACTGTGATTTTGATGAGTTTTCCTTTATAGGTAATCTGTTTCTTTTCTCTGACTGCTTTTAATATTCTGTTCTTGTGAAGGATTTCTGGGATTCTGATTATTCTATGTCTGGGTGTAGATCTGTTTTGGTTGTAGCTAGCTGGAGTTCTGTATGCCTCATATATCTGAACATCACTTCTGTATGCCTCATATATCTGAACATCACTTCTGTTTCCTATGCTTGGGAAGTTTTCCTGAATTATTTCTATGAATAGCCTTTTTATTTCATTTTATTTGTCCCTGCTTCTTCATTCACATTTTTATTCTTAAGTTATAAATCCTCTTGTCATCTTCTAGCCTTTGTATTGTTACTTCATGGTTCCTTGTTATTTTTAAGAGATCTTTTGGGATCATACATTGCAAATCTATCTTCAAGTTTTGAAAGTCTGTCTTTAGTTTCTGTTAAGAAGTTTTGCCAGCTTTTAATGGAGTTTTTAATTTCCTGATATTTTCTTTGGATATGTTTCATGTATTTTAGATTTTGTTTGTATTCTTCATCAAAGGCTTCTCTCCTTTCTCCGGGTTCCTCCATTCTTTCATTTGTGTCTTCTTGAGGGGTGCCCAGCATTTCTTTTATTAATCTTCTTATATCTTGCTTCACCTGAGTTAGAATTTTAGATTTAAATTTGTCAATGAGGTCATGGAAGTATTTCTTTATTTCAGATGAGCCCATGTCTGATATTGCATGTTTGCTGCCCTCGATCTCCTCTGCATTCACCTCTCCCGGACTTATACTCCCTGGGTCAGCAGTTGAAGGCTTTTTGCTGTTTCTTTGTCTTGTCATGTTTCTGGTTTCTTTCAGACAGGCAAATGGTGGAGGTCTCAGGACCCTTTTGTATTGCTTACAGTTTTTCTGAAGCCTACTGGCTAGGGGACCGCTGTTCTCTCCAGCCTGTTGTTGATCTCTATTATGTTTTTCAAACTTAACATGCCCCAAAGCAAACTCTTAATTCCCCAACCTCTGTTTTGCCAAGCCTGTCCCCCTCTTATAAATTTCCTTATTTCAATAAATAATAACTCCATTCTCCATCTGCTCATGCCAAAAAGTCCTTTTTATATTGTCTCTTTATCTCACACCCCAAATCCAATCCATCAATAAATCTTCTTGGTTCTATCTTCAAAGTCTTATAAATCTTTTTAACTGGGACTTTAAAGACTGAGACTTTTCTTTTTTAGATGATAAACTGCTTCTCAAAGCTTCCTCAAGCTGAGAGAGTAAACTGCCACCTCCTCCTCTCTTCACCTCAGAGGGACTGACTGAGACCTCCGAAAAGAGTCTGCAGACACTTTGGTCCCAGGAGACTGGAGCCCAGTTCCCTTGCATAAGGGAGGGAAGGTGCCAAGGACAGTGGAGGGTGGGGGGTGTGAGGGTGCAGATTAGATTAAAGGATCCCCCTGCTGTTGTCTCACTGCACCACTCACCTCTCTTCCTTATGGTAAAAGCCCTTGCATATTGGAACATGGAGAGATGGAGATTTGAGGAAATAAAAGTCCCCTCCATCTCCTTCAGAGATCAATTGGAATAAAACTTTCTTTCCCTCACCAATTATAGTAATGTACAGTTTCTGTAAGATTAGAGGAACCTGGGAGAAAGACATACAAGGACTCTGTGCTATCTTTTCAGCCTTGCTATAAATCTAAAGTTATATAAAAATTAAAGTTTAAAATCTAACAAGTCATGTCATTATCATTTATTTAAGATTTCAGTGCCAAGCACAAAGAAGGTGAAGACCCTCAATAAATATTTATTGAGTAAATGAGTGAAAATTAAATATTAACTATTCAAGACCATTTCAAGTCCAATGCCCATATTTTCCTTACATTGCCTTTTTACATCTATTAGTTTCTATCCTTCCACTGGATTTCCCATATGTTAACTGTCATTCCTCTCAGGATTTTCCTTCTTCTTTTGTACATAATGGGTCTTCCTACCCATAATCTTTTAAGAGCCATAAGCCTTAAGGCACTTCTTCCCTTTTAAGTTTAAACATAAATTTCCTTTTCTCATAGCACTCTGAATCAAACCTCTCTGAAAATTACAAATTTGAAGGCTGTAGCCCTGTCCCTATTTATGGCTTTAAAGATATTAACATTTCAATTTACTTAGATAAAATTTTAGACTTTATAAATATAGCTCATAAAAACAATCTCTTTTCTATATTTTATCTAAATACAGATTTGGGCAATCAAGAAGGATCATGGCTAAATCAACATCTTTAAATTTATCAGAATAACTGTTTCTTTATTGCAGTATTGTTTTTTAGAAAACTGTATTTTAAAAACACATACTGCTTTAAGAAGCTATTTTAGGGGATTTATGACAGGTAAAAAATCCACTAATAAAGATCATAAACATTTAAAACATGAAGATGAGCTAGTACAGCATTATATCTATCCAAATATGAAACCAGATTTTCTTCTACTTGATTCCAGTAATCTAAGTAATCTCCAATTGATAAAGAATATACTCTTAGGAATTCTACTCGTTAAATAGTTCAGTTTTTGAAGGAACTATTTTTAAATAAGCCTTAAATATACACCAAACCTCCAATACAGTTGGCAGCTTCAGAAAAGCTTAATTACCCTTTTATTCGTTAACCATCCAAAGAAGCCAATCCAGTAACCACCATAGTACTTATTACCTGCTGTGAACATAGTCAAGTAGATTCCCACTGTTAAATTAAAAAAAATAAACAAGAAGGAAAAGAAATAGTGAGGCAGATAGAGGAGGTAGCAAAATACAGCAACCAGGGACAAAATGAGAATCTCAGCCTGGCTTTTGACACAGAGAAAGATGAGGAACTATTTTCAGAGATTCTATGGAAAATATTTAGGAAAATGCTTTCTTTATAGTAAAGTAAAAGTCAAACTAAGAATATAGCAATTTACTGTAATTTTCTTTAAATGCATCTCCATAGGAACCAGGGAATAAAATTACATTTTGGCTTTGGACTGATAGGGTCAGTAAGTAGAAAAAAAACTTGGGAAAAAAAAGATATGTCATAAAACATTTTTTAGTGTGAAAGAACTACAATGCTACAAAGACTATACTACTCTAATAATAAGAAATAGTTGACAGCAGATACTATTTCAGGGTTCACAATCTTACTTTCCAGTGATGCTTCCTTTCTGAATTCACTATAAAATTGGTTCTGTGCTGGTTAAGTTCAATCAAGAGCAGTGGTATCAAGCTGTATAAACTGATTGCACAGAGCTATTGTCTTTTTTGAAAATGGGTTTTGAAGATATCTCCTTAACAGAAATGCTGAATTATAACCTTAACCACAGCCACACATCTGGGTATTGCCTTTGGAAAAACTGTCATAGAGTAAATAGAGTGGAAGATATAAGGGGATGTATGCTACATAACAAGTGTTATACCCTTTTATCTGAGAAAACTAACAATCAAGTCATAAGAATAATAAAATATAGGCCTCATCAGAAAGAAAAAAAAAGTTAACATATTAGATGATGTACTTTTGAATTTACAATGAGTATAGACAGTCCTTGTAGTTACTAAAGGAACCTGTTACCTAGCTTACTAGTTACATATTTGTGTTGTAATTGATCCTCATGAAAGGTCTTTACAAATATGACTTGTTAGCCTTTATCAAACCCTGTGAGGTAGACACAATAGAACCAAATCATAAAACTGTAACAAACCATAGGATACAGTAAAATTTATCTTAAGTCAACTTTCAGTTTGTATGTAGGGATTTTTTTCTCCATAGTACCTTTAACATCTGATTAGTTAATGTCTATTATAATTTAGCAACAGCAAAGTATAAGCTAATAAAGAACAAAGCTTAACTGTATATTTAAATGGGATCGGGAAACTAGGCAACAGAAAATTCTACCTTTATTGGTTATTATTTTCTTTTTTTAATTTTTAAAATTTTCACTAGCATATATTTATAGCACATAATATGATTATATTCATCATGAAGAGTTAGTACATGTACATAATACTCTTAATTCTTTTTACTGCTTCCCATCTCTCTAGTTGCTATTTTCTGTTTACTGAAAATTTGTTATAAGCCACCTCTAAGGACCAACTAAAGGCTTTTTAATCATTAGGAATATTTTGCTTAAAAGTATTTTTTCCAGATTATTTAAAATACCTTTAAAAGGCTAGAGATGTAGCTTAGTGGTACAGTACTTGCCTGGCATGCATGGGCACTTGGGTTCTAGCACCAGCACCCAAAAAATGAAATAAGATAAAATTTACTTAAATGGAGAAACTCTGAGAATGCATGTTGACTACTAAGCATAGCTAAAGAAATTATTTCCATTTTATAGGTGAGAAAACAGTTAAGGGAATTAGCCCTAGTTATATATAGTCATAGAACACAGATTTTCAATTGACTAATCCAACATTAATTCCATTCCACATTACAGAATAGATGAGCAAAAATGCATTTTAAGAGGAAAACGGAAAAAATAAATTTGCAACAGAAATAAAATTATGAGGCATGATGGAATAGACCTGTAATGTCAATACTTTGGGAGGCTGAGGTAGGAAGATGGCAAATTCAAGCCCAGCCTGAGCAACTCAGAGACTTAATGATACCTAGTCTTAAAAAGGGGAGAGGGGATAGAGGTATAGCTCAGGGTGAAGGCCCTGGGCTTAATCCCTGGCAACACACACATGCACAGGAAGGAAGGAAGGAAGGAAGGAAGGAAGGAAGGAAGGAAGGAAGGAAGGAAGGAAGGAAGGAAGGAAAGAAGGAAGGAAAGAAGGAAGGAAAGAAGGAAGGAAAGAAGGAAGGAAAGAAGGAAGAAAAAAAGAAATAAAGTTATTTGGATATAAAAAACAATTCTTAATACATCCAATTCTGCGTTCAATGACAGTTAAAAGATGTGAAATTCAGTGTGTTTACAAATTAACAATGTATTAAACGTATGTAATTCAATAAAGTCCTTGGTCACTGCAACTACTGTTAACACATAATGAATTTAGTAAGTGTAATCCAGGCTCTTGTGTATGTTGAGCAATGAATTGCAAGTACACACCCAGTGGCAAGTAGAAACCAGGTACATTTATTGAAGATCATGAGAAGTTGTGCTAAGGGCAAGTCTCTACCAACACAAGATATGGCGCAAACAGAAAAGTGGTGCCAGAGTGACCGGAAAGCAAAGGCACTGCACACAATACACAGCACACAGCAGCAGCCCCCAGATAAATCAGGCTTTTGGAATTTAAAGGATGTGTACCTTGGCCCAGGTGCTTCACCTGAATCTCTAGGTTCAACTGACAGCAATAACTAACAGTGATAGAGGGAACTTAACCCTCAACTTACTAGATGTCAGATATGCTGAGTTTATATTCCCCAAACGTGAAGAATGAAATTTAAGGAGCCATGGAGGTTAAGAGTGGAAAATTTTATTGAGATAGCTCACTTCTGAGAGACAGGAGGGGTCCAGAAAGAGGGTTGTCATTGAGCCCACTTTTCAAAGGACGTTTTATAGAACAAAATCACGAGGTAGGTACAATGTGAGTCAAAACTATGATCAACTATTTACAAGTATAGTTGCTTAGGTAATATTGATCTACTGGGGAAGCAGGTCCTGTAACAAGTATACATAGAAAAAACAAAGACTTTCTTTAGGAAGGAATGGATCAGGAGGTCTTGTCACCCAGGTGAGTGACTAATGTTTATTTAATTAGACTTTATTGGATCAGGTGATATCAATTATCTTATTCCCTAGGGAGGTATGTAGGGCTGGTCATTCCATCTTTATCTTGAGGCCTGGTCTCCAACAGATGGGATTCCAACCACTGTTGTAATGAGTTCTCATTCTCTGCACTGACTCCTTTGAGGGCCTAGCCCTGTCTGACTATCTATATCTACCTAATTTAGTTGTCTATAACAACAGAGTGCTATGTCATCCCAGAGGCTCTTAACATGCCTGCTTGTCCCAGAATTCACTCTAATCTCATTTACATGCACAATATATAGTACCTATTTATGGAGTAGGTAAAGGTGTCTTGAACTTAGGCTAAGAAATCCAACATGCATGTGCTCTCACCTGGAGCACTAGAGATTTACTGGATTTTTTTTTTAATCATGTGATTCTCTACCTCTCTTAGGACAATGGAAGAAGGAATGCCCCTAGGGTGCTGTTTAAAATTAAATGGGTGGAAGAGAGTGATTTCCTCAGCTCCATTGTTTCTGATACAATATACTTGTGGATTACTACAAAAACAAGCACAAATAGCCTAAAGCCAGTCTGTCTTCACCTGTCTCTTTCCTCTTCTTCTCTGTCTCCCACTTGGACAAAATAAAAAGTACTAAGTGTGGAAGATATGAATAAACATCAAAAAACTTATTCAAATTAACTTCACAAGTTATGTGTATTTTTCAGTGAGTTTAATCTATAAAAATATTAAGTTGGGGCTCAGAACAGAGCATAAAATAATGTCAGTTTGACATGCTAACTACATTGAGTTTAAGAGAGATTAGAAGCCTTCAAAAACAAGGTCTCTCTGGTTTTCTCCTGCCCTCTCATATCTTGCCTCTTTCTTCCACCTTCAACGCAGCCATAGATCATAATCTTTCTTCCCAAGATAAGTATTAGAAACCAGAACTTCTCTCCCCCAAAATGTGCCATGAAATCTAGAAAGTTCATTCTTTGCCTTCTCCCTTGAAGATCCTCATGGGGGATAAAGGGTGTCCTTGTCAGATGCCCAGGAGGAAAGAATCCTATATTGAGAGGCTAAGAAGAATCTAAACAGCTCTTACTGAGCTTTTCTCCTTCTAATAACCACTACTAACTCATACTTCTCTATTTTTATTTTTTTAATTAAGTTTATTGCTACATTTTAGATTCATATAATGATCATAATAGGGAATTTGTACCTGTATGTGATACAACTTAATTTTTTTCCATTCCTCTATTCTCTCTTCAACCCCTCTTCCCCTCTTTATTTATAGAACATTTGTTTCCACTGCTCATATCTTTCATTCAATCACATTTCTACATGCTGTTAATTCTTCATTAAACCAAAATATAAAAAGTTTTCCCTGAGTCTTATTTTCTGAAGCTACACATCACATAAAACTTTCATTAAGTAAACTTACTAAATTTTTCTCTGGTTAATCTGTCATTTGTTAGAGTTGTTGGCCATGACCATCATGAATGATGAATGTTATCATGTATTTTTGCCCTTATACTTTCTCTAAAATTAGATCTTATTCATACACCATCAAAATTTGTTTGATTTATCACATCAGGTCAGTATAATTTACCATGGGTAATACTAAAATTAATAACTTGGTTAAAAGTGTTCCTCTTGGCTGGGTGTGGTAGCACATGCCTGTAATCCTAGCACTTGGGAGGCAAAGGCAGGAGGATTACTGTGAGTTCAAACCTAGAATTGCATAGTGAAACTGTCTGAAAAAGACAAAAAAGAAAAAAAAATGTTTTCCAGGTTACCTTACATTCTTTTCTTTGAAAGTGAGACACTGTAGACCCCAAGCTAGGAGTGAGGGTTAACACTGCCTCCTTGAGAAGGGTACTTTACTCCTCTGGTATTTTTCCCCAAAACCCATAATCACAGCCTAGACTTTTTGTAAAACATTATTGGATAAATCCAAATTGAAAAACATTCTATAAAACATCAAGTCAAACAAGGAAAGACTGGGCAACTGTCAGATTCCATGACAGAATAAGAAAACTGTAAGGAATGGTGCAAGGCAGAAACCAGCCATGACTACCAGCCTTGTGTAAAAGCAACATGGCAGGGCTGGAGATTTAACTCAGCGCCATAAGTGCCTGCCTTGCAAGTGTGTGGTCTTGAGTTCAATCCCCGGTTTTTAAAAAAGGAACATGGCTTTTTTATGCCTGGGTCGAGGCACACAGAGGCAAAAAGGCCATCTGTAGGGAACAAAGAGAAATAGGCTTTTAAATAGGATTTCAAAGAAGGCAAGGGACATTAGGTGGGATGATCTTAGTGAACATCAGTGGTCAGAGTTCTCTGGATGTCTTGTACCTTAGTTGGCAAAATCTTTGAGGCATCTGGTGTAAATGTTTGGGTGTCTCATATGTCTTCAGATAAGGAGGAGCTTGGAAGATTCCGTGCTCCATCTTACCTCTTTTACAACATCCTGTGCTTACCAATGGCACCTGTGCTGAACAGAGAACCATGCCTCTGCTGGCGGACAGGTTTGAAGCCTTACAGAAACATGCAATGTAGGATCCTGGATTGGCTCTTGGAGCACAAAAAGGAAAAACTTTGAGCATTAGTGCAAAAACTAATGAAATCCCCAGTAAGTCTGCAATTCAGTTAATAATAATTAACCATAATAATTAATGCTGGTTTCTTAGTATTGCCAAGTATATAATAATATAAAATTTTAACATGGTAAAAAGATAGGAACATTATTCTGAGAAATATACTTTCAAGGTAATGTCTTAAACTTTGAGTAAAAAGCTATTAGTAGGCAAAATTGCATAACCACCACCCCCTTCTCTCAGCCCAAAAGTGAAAGATATGCAGATGCTGATACCAGGAGGGCTAGGGTCCAGTTTTCTTTCCACAAGAAAGGGGAAAATAAGTTGAAGATGGCAGATGATGGATACAGCAGATGTGGACATCTGCATTGTCTCCACACTTGCCCTTTCCCTGAGCTATGAGACAGCTGGAAATCATAAAGCAAGTGTGAAGATCTGTATTGTCTCTCTGCCTGACTTTCTTACTATAAAAGACCCTTACCCACCTTTACAAGTGGAGTGGTGATTTGAGGCAAATAGTCCCCTCCATCTCCTCCAAGCTAGTTTTGAATAAATTCTTCATTTTTACCAAAATATATGGTTATCTTGGATTTGGTCAGTGGCAGCAAATGAACCTAGGCAAGCAAAGCAACCTAAGTGTATAAACTTTAGTGGCCAGTAACATTCTCACACTCAAACTCAACTCAACACAGTACTTCAACACGGGATGTGTGACACTTTCCCCACACATCAAGCAATTCTACAGCAGGCATCAACTGGGTGCCTTATAATTACCAGTTCTGATACTATCTACCTGGAGACAGTATAAAATTCCTTAGGTTAAGGGCTTTATCCCACAAGACTGCCCTCACTCACTTCAGATGCCAATTACAAGACTTCTAACAGGTGCTCCTCTGAAATTGTCCTTCGCTCCCTCTGAACGAGTACCTAGTTACTCTTCTAACTCCATTTGTCCCTCCTGCCTGTTTCTTCTTTATTTCTCTTATCTCAAATTCTATGAATATGATCCCTGCAAGCAATCATGTCATGATGGGAATCAAAGCCCTCCCACCCATGGTAATAAGTTCCCTGGCACTGCATGATGAGACCTGAAACAATGATCAATTGGATCACAGTTTGACCAAGACTGCTTGATGATGCAAAATAATAGGAAATTAACAGTAGTTAGTATATTGCATTTTGTTGTCTTCAAAGTAGTTGTTCAGATTACAAGCTATAGGCATGAAAAAAATGATCAAACAATGGAAGTACAAACTATTATTTCTGATGAGCAGAGATTAGTAGTATAGTTACCTATCTTGTGTGTGTGTATACATATACATATATATCATCTTTTCCCCTTCTTTCTTTTCTCCTTTCCCCTACCCAGTTGTTCTTTCCTTTTGAGCATTTTTTTCACTTTCACAATACCTATTGTACATTTTGGATCTTATTATTTGCTACTTATAATTTATTTCAAGCCATATTTTGAAGGCTATAAATGAACAGCCAGATGAACAGACACATGGACAAGGTTCAGAATCATCCCCATCTCAGAAGCTTCTGCTGTTGTGATATTAGGGTACACCACCCTCTCCTCCTTGTTCAACAATCAAGAAGCTCAACAAATTTCGTGGTTTCCTGTGTTTTTGTGGAGGTTTCTCTTAACCTCTGTTGTTTCTTAGAATTCATTTTTAATTTTGGGGAACATGAATGCAGTATATTGGACATCTAGCAGGTTGGGGGTTCTAATGTTTTCCCATAATTTGGAGGTCCTGTATCATTCCTATATCACACTCATCAACCCATTTATAACTGAGAAGATAAAATAGATTTTTTTTGAGACAGTGTCTAACTATGTAACTCAGGCTGGCCTTGAACTCACTATGTAGTCTAGGCTGGCCTTGAATTCAAGGTGGTCCTCTACCTTGGTCTCCTGAGTGCTGGGAACACAGGTGTGCAACACCATGCCTATAATAGATCTTTACAAATTGAGCCACCTAATAAATAAATAATTGAGCTGCTTCTCTAAATTTCCTTAGGTTGAGAGCATAAGCAATTCCTCCCTCTCCAACTCAGATAAATGGACAAAAATTTGAGTCCTGATGTGCCAGGCATGGTGGCACACACCTGTAATCCCAGCACTAAGGAGGCTGAGGCAGGAGGATCATTGTGAGTTTGAGACTAGCCTACACTAAATTGTGAGTTCAAAGTCAGCCTAAACTGAATAGTGACACCCTGCCTAAATAAATAAATAAATAAATCTGAGTACCTATCTAAATGGAATATGCAGATGCTGGGCCCAGGAGGTAGGGTTCGATTTTATTTCTACAAGAAGCTGAGATGGGTAAGGGGAGGATAGCACGATATTTTCCTTGTCTATTGTCTCATTACTCCCTCTCTTTCTTACTATAAAGTACTTACACACCTGAGTAGAGATTTGAAGCAACAAAAGGTTTCTCTGTAACAAGGATGAGCTTAAGATAGGGCACATAAATTAGAGGCTAAGAGTAGATTTGGGGAGCTAGCTTAGAAATATAAAAGAAAACACAAGAACAAAGGACAGAAGTTCACATAAAGACCTTTCCTCCAAGGAAAGAAACTTATTAGATAGCATATGCTAAGTTAACAGTTCCTCCCTAACTTCCAGGCTGAAGTAGTTTCCAGCTAAGCACTAACTGCTTTTTAAATTCTACAAAGCCTCCTATGCTCTGTTTATCTACATAAAGCCAAAACAAAGAAAGCACACTAGAGTTCTAGTCCTTCTTGGTGAGTATCCACCAAGAGCTTTTTTCTTACTATTTCTAATAAACACCCTCCTAAATGCCTCCTTTTGCCCTTGATTTTATTTTCAATTTTGTGAGACAAAGAACTCAGGTTTTTACAAAATGAACTGTTTCACTTCTATTTCCTTTGCAGCTGCAAGTAATGCAGACCTGAGTCCATGATCTTAGCTTGGGTGTGAAGAAGTGTGTGATAGGTGACTGTTGGCAAAACAGAGAGCCAAAAACTCCAGATTATTCTCACGCTGCCATTTTCTGAACATGAGTCTTTATGATCATTTGTGAAGTTTGACTTAACATATAGATCATCAGTTACTTTACCCTTTGCCACTCCTTGTACCACCTTGTTTTTTCATCCCATAACTACCCCTATTTTTGTCCTTGGACAAGCAGATTTGAGTCTGGGGAATTTCCCACCTCAAACTTTGCTACATTATTAATAAACTCTCTTTTGTGAAACTTGTCACTGCAGTAATTGGCATACTCTGTGAGAGCAAAATGCACATTGTTCAGTATCATCTTCCACAGCGATCCAGTCAGCTCTGTTCACTGCTTTGTCTCAAACAATTAGAATAATACCTAGTATATAGTAGGCATTCAGTGGGGCTCAGAAAAATGATACCCCAAAATATGCCACTTTAAACTTTAAATTGAGAGCACCTGAGAAACAGCATGTGCAGGGGAGGATTTTTCTTAAGTTTCTCTTATCTAACACTGAAAGACCAAATGTACCAAACAGGAACACAATTTCCTTCAATCCTCTTATTAAAATCTTAACCAAGTTAGAGTAAATTCATATCCCAGGAAGAGAGTGAAAAATCAAACACTATAACCAGAGCCCAGAGGAACTTTGTCCCAGACCATTGTCTGTTCTTCAAGTGTACTCATTTCCCCTAAAAATCATCTACTACCTCTCCCAAGTTATGCATGTCATATGTGTGATCAGTGGTCACTGATGTTGTATGTCACTATTCTTATTGTTTGGGGTGCCAAAAACTCTCTAAATACGATGACAAATTTACTATCTGTCATGCTATGTGTTTTAACTGCTCCCCTGACTGTTACCTGTGCCCCCCTCCTCAGGCCTATTTTCCCTGAGACAGAAAAACACTGAAATTAAGCCAGTTAATAATGCTACAGTGGTCTCTACTACAGTGGCCTCTAAATGTTCAATAAAAAGAAGAATCACATATCTCTCACATTAAATCAAAAGCTAGAAATGACCAAGCTTAGTGAAAAAGGCATGTTAGAAGACAAGACAGGCCAAAGGCTAGGTCTCTTGTGCCTAATCAGTTGTGAAATGCAAAGAAAAAGTTCTTGGAGGAAAATGTAAAGTGTTAATCCAGTGAACATATGAATGGTAAGAAAGTAGAACAACTTTAATGTTAATATAGGGGACATCTTAATGATTTGCATAGAAAAAAATCAAACCAGTCTCAAAATTCTGTGTGCGCAGTATGCATGAGGGCCTGGATTTAATCCTAAAATAGCACAGCAGAAAAACAAACAAACAAAAACTCCAAAAAGTAAAAAGTAAAGCAGCAGATACAGATATAAAATCTGCAGCAAGTTACTCACAAGATCTAGCTAAGATAACTTAAAAATGACAACACTAAACAGCTGATTTTCAATGTAGATAAAGCAGCCTTAAGCTGAAAGGAAAATGCCATCCAGAATTTTTAGCTAGAGAGAAGCCAATGCTTACTTTGGCTCTATTAAGGGTTAATAGACTTGGTGATTTTAAATTGAAAGCAGTGTTGACTGACCATTCCAAAAATACTAAGGCCTTTAAGGATTATACCAATGTACTATGCGTGTATTGTATAAATGGCACAACATAACCTGGATAACAGCACCTCTGCTTATGACATGGCTTATTTAATATTTTAAACCCACTGTTGAGACCTGCTCAGAAAGAAAGATTCCTTTCAAAACATTATTGTTCATTGACAACGCACCTCATCACTCAAGAGCTCTGATGGAGATGTGCCAAAGAGATTAATGCCATTTTCGTCCCTACTAACACGCCATCTGTTCTCCAGACCTTCAGTTAAGGAGTAGCATATCTTGAGTCTTATTTTTTTAAGGCATTTTGTGGATTAGGGGTACAGTTTATTGATAGTATAGTTGCCTAGCAAGCCCATATACCCTAGGAAACCAAAACATTTTTGTGACACACTTTATTATGATGTTCTATTTGTTACAGTGGTCTATAAGTGAATTTGCAACATCTTTAAGGTATATCTGTAGGGTTATTTGAAAGTTGGCTTGGATTAATTTTAACCATGTATTGTACACTCCTGAACAAACACTGGAAAAAAAACCTTTTTTAAAAAAAGCATAACTAATATGCTAAAAAGGAAAGAAAGTGGAATCATAAAATGTTCAATTAAAGCCAAAAAGATAGAAACAAAGAATAGGAACACAAATAAAAAATAGAAACATTTGGTAGCTATTAAATTCATCTGTATCAATAATCATTTTTTTCCAGTACTGGCATTTGCTTTCTCACTGAGCTACATCCCCAGCTCTTCAGTAATCACTGTGTACACCATGATCTCAATGTACCAATTCATTAACAATTTGTCAGACTACATCAAATAACAAGACTGAACTGTATATGCCATTCACAGGAAATCTACTTTTTTGTTTGGTTTTGACTTTTGTTTTTTGCTTTGGTGCTGGACACGGAACCTAGGGGCCCTGTTCACGTTAAGCATATGCTGTCTTTGAATTTCGTATTTAGCCCTAGCCCTCGAAACCCTCTGTAAATGTATGAAGACACATTTAGAGTAGAAGAAAATGGACAAGGAAAGATAACCTATGATAACATTCATGAAAAGAAAGCAGAAGTAGCTACATTAAGACAGAGCATGCTTCAAAGCAAGCAAAGTTATCAATCCTAGTGAGGGGCACTGTATCATGATGAAAGCATGGGTTCTCTGCTGGTACAAACACACTTTTTTTTCTTTCTTTTTTTTTCAGTACTGTGTAAGATCTAACCTGTATGTGCTGAACAACAGAATATCAAACTGCACTGGCAAAAATTTGAAGGACTACAAGGAGAATACACCATTATAACTGGATAATTTAATGTCTCCCTATGGAAAATAAGGAATAAAAGTACAAATCCAGCAAGCAGAAAGATTGGTAAAGGACATAGCTGAACCCAACAATATCATCAATCAATTGAATATAATCAACATCTATAGACTACTTCACTTAACAACCAGAGAATACACATTCTTCTTAATCTCATGTAGAACATTGATCTACCTAGACCACATTCTGGGACATAAAGCAAGTATTAGTAAATTTAAATAAACAGAAATTATACAATGTCTGTTTTTAGCTCTCAATAGAATTAAACTAGAAGTCAGTAACAAATATTTGAAGATTAAACAACCTACTTCTAAATAATACATGGGTCAACTAAATCTCAGGTTAGAAACCCACACCCCTGTAGAATTTTTTAAAGTATTTTGAACTAAATGAAAATGAAAGCATAGTTTATCAGAATTTGTGGGATACAGCAAAATAATGAATGAATATATTAGAAAAGCAAGATCTAAAATCAGTAATCCAAGCTTCCGCATTAGAAAGCTAGGGAGAAAAAAGTACAAATTAAATCTAAAGCAGAAGAAAACAAACAATAGAATTAAAACAGAAATCAATGGAACTGAAAAGAGGAAGTCAACAGAAAAAAGTCAATGAAACTAAAACACAGTTCTTTGAAAAGATCAATGTGTCTGTAGCTAGGCTGAGAAAAGGAGAGAAAATACAAATTACTGACTTCAGATATGAAAGAGAAGACACCAGTACAAAAAGATAATAAAAACTATGAATGACTATAACTACAAACTAGATGAAATAGATGAAGTTTTTGACACAATCTACCAAAAGTCACACAGAAAAAATAAACAATCTGAATATGCCACTATTTAGTAAAGAAGTTAAATCAATAATTAATAACCTTCTAAAATAGAAAGCACCAGGCCCAGAGGGGCTCACTTAGAAATTCTACTTAACATTTTTTTCCACCTAACATTTAAGAAAAAATTAATATCTTTAATAACTACTCTCTACAATCTCTTTCAAAATATAGAAGTACAGGGAATACTTCCTGTGGCATTAAACCAACAGGAGAGGCCATTTTGGCCTCTATTTGGCCCTATGTCAGAATCACAAAGTTTGTTTTCAAATGAGCTGCTAAAGAAACCTACAGCTAAACAGTCATTAACATAGTCCTTCTCTATTGAATATGACCACTACATTATCCCACACGCCTCGCATGGAAACTTACTGTAAAATAACATATATCAGCAACCTTCAGAGAGACCAACACCATATGACCATACCTTATCCTCCTCTAATATTTTTTCCCAAGTCCATAGATCTTATCTGTAATTTCTTAGGCTCAAGAAATCATTATAAGGACTCCTTGATTTTCCCAGACTGCATGACCTATATGGAACTTGCCCACTGCTCCTTTGAAGTATAGTCAAAAAATTTCCTCTTGGGCTGGAGATTTAGCTCAGCAGCATAAGCGCCTGCCTTGGAAGTACGTGGTTATGAGTTCAATCCCCGGTACCAATAAAAAAAAAAAAAATCCTCTCTTCTTGCTGTGGTCTTGGTAAATTCTGTGTGCATGTGTATTCATGAGTATATGTGTATTAGTTGCTAGGGATTGAACCCAGGGCCTCATCACTGAGTTACACTGTCAGTTCTTTTTTTTAAGTTTAGAGACAGAGTCTTACTGAGTCACTAAGCTGCCCAGGTTTGGCTCAGATTTGTGATAATCCAACCTCAGCCTCCCACAGTGCTGAAATTACAGGTATGCACCAACATGCCTAGCCTGGTCTTATAAGTTTTTCTACTATTTAAGTCACCAGCCTTCCCTATGCCATTTTGCATGGCACTTCCTAATTAATTCTGTGTGGCCATCATCACCCTAATGCCAAGATCAGATAAAAGTTATCATATGATAACTACAGATCAATATCTCATAAACACAGATGCAAAACTCAACAAAACATTAGCAAGTTGCTTCCAATAATGTATAAGAAGAATTATTCACCACAATCAAATGGGGTATATTCCAGATATGCAAGACCAGTTCAATATTCAAAATCAATTCATGCCAGGAGTAGTTTTGTATATATATAACTCCAGTACTCTGGAGAGGTAGAAGGACTGCAAGTTCCAGCCTACACTGAGCAACTTAGTGACAGTGCAAGACCCTGTCTCAAAAACAAAAACAAAAATAAAAAGCTGAAGAAGGCTGGGGATGCAGCTCAGTGTAAAGGACCCAGATTCAATCCCCAGTACTGAAACAGAAAATCACATTACATCAACAGGTTAAGGAAAAATTATATGATCACATCAATAGATGCAGAAAAAATTAAATAACTGATAACAAAATCTTATAATTATTCATGAGAAAGTCTTGTAAACCAGAAATAAAGGGAAATTTCAACTTGATAAAGAATACCAACAAAACAAAAACGAAAACTCAGAGCTTTCCAAATAAATAGGAAAAAGACGAACATGTTTCTTCTTACAACTCCCTTTCAGTATCATACTTAAAGTCCTAGCAAATGCAGTAAAATAAGGAAAAGAAGTAAAAGGTGAGACTGGAGATGTAGCTCAGACGCACAAGCACCTACTGGCAAGTGTGACATCCTGAGTTCAATACCGGGCACCTACATAAATAAATAAATAGTATAATGTTTGGTAAGGAAGAAATAATAAAACTCTTCACAGATGACATGACTGTATCTATAGAAAATCTGAAAAAAATCAACGATAACCAGTAAAGTAAAATAAAAAATCTAGGGTTGGCAGCTTGGCGGCGCAGCGCTGCCAGCAGCGTGGAGGAGTTTGATGGGGAACGGGTGGTGACTGTAAGGGCGCTCCCAGCAGGCTTGTTTGCTCTCGCCGCCCGAGCACTGTGTCTGTTTTGTCACTTCAGGCTTGCCTGCTTCCTTGCCGTGCTCATGTCTCCTTCCTTCAACTCTACTGCCAGCGTTCGGAGGTGTCTGCGTTAACTAGGAGCTAGGTTCAGGTGGTAGCAGTCGCTCGGTTTTGGGTCTTGGATAGCCTCATCTGGAGGTGTCACTCCCCGCCACTCCCTCCCTTGTCTTTCCGACATTTCTAGTCCCCATTTTTCTTCTTGGGCATTAGAGTGGCCTCAGATCAAGCAGAATTGTTTGCTTATTTATTTTCTTTCAGCCAAACTAAGCTCCTCACGCAGCACCGTGGGCATCACTTGTACCTGTCATGTTGTTTGGCTTAAGGTTTATTAAGTAAATTTGTTCTTTCCTGTTTTTTTTTTTTTTTGTCTTGTCTTTTTGAGACAGACAGGCTGTGAGGTTTAGGCTGGCCTTGGGCTCACTTTGTAGCCCAGGCTAGTCTCAAATTTGAAAGGATCCTGATCCTCTGCCTCAGCCTCCCAAGTGCTGGGATCAGGAGTGTGCCACCACGCCTGGCTCACTTTCCTGTTTTTATTGCCCTGTCTTCGAGTTCTAAAGAATGTACATGTACCAAATGTACATAGGCTGTGGTGAAGAAGTTCGTAGGCTTTAGACAGGAGACATGCCCGCTGCCTGGAATGCTTTGCTTTTTTTTTGCTTATGCCCTGCTCTTTCTTCAAATGAAAGCTCCAGCAGACTGTTTTTTCAACAAAGTCAACTCCGAACTACTTTACTAGTTTAATATGTGCAAGTATTAGCTTTCAGAGTTCTGCATCTCTTAACAGTTGGTAATTTATAAATCCCACTGAAATTGTAAGTTATTCTGTGTGTGCTTTTCACGGGGAGTGTGTTGAGGACCGAGTGAAGGCCCTTTGCCCTGAGCTACATCCCAGGCCCTCTTAAAACTTTTCTTTTTACTTTGAGACAGAAGTGTTGCTAGACTGCCCCAGGCAGGCTTGCAGTCTTCCTGCTTCAGCCTCCCAGGGCACTCGGATTGCAGGTGTGTGCCATTATGCTAGGCCCATGTATGTGTTTTTGAGAGAAATAATTAGAGTCACAGTCAGTGGCACTTTATCAACCTACATGTCATCTTGTCTTCTCTCTTCCACTCATGTCAGAACTTCTGTTTTGGGGGGAATTTTCAGCACTCTGTCCAACTCTAAACCTTACTTTGATACTGAGCTGTGATTTACAAAAGGAATGAAGATGCTCTAAACTAATGTTTATACCTAGTAGTGATGTAATGAATAAGCATTAGGGAGACCACGTGGAGAGCTGTTTGGTGTTGTGTGTAGAGTCTGACTGAAGGGCATTATCTTGGTAGAGCTCCATAGTCTAGAGGCTAGAATTCCACTCTGCAAGTTCAAACTGTGTGTTTAGATGATACTTCTCATTGACACATAATGGCATATTAGTAATTGGCACATTCAGGGATGATTAAGCATAGATTCAAAGATAGTAATCTTTTTTGTTGTTCTGGATTTTTGTTGCTTTTTTTGGTACCAGGGATTGAACTCATAACCTCACACTTGCCAGGCAGGCGCTTATGCCACTGAGCTAAATCCTCAGCTGTTCTGGTTTTTTGAATTTTGATTTTGTAGTATTTGGGACAGGGTCTCACCATGTAGTTCTGGCTGGCCTGAACTCACTGTGTAGTCCAGGCTAGACTTCAACTTGAGGTAGTTCTCCTGCCTTAGCCTCTTGGGTGCTAGGATTATAGGCAAGTGCTACCATGCCTGGTTAGTTTTGGTTTTATGAGACAGGATCTTGCTATATAGTTCACACTGGACCTGAACTCACTGTGTACCTTAGATTGCTCTGGTACTCAGTGATCTTCCTACTTTGTTAGAGAGCTTTGAGGCTGAATACACGTGCAGGGCTGTGGTGTGGCCCGGGCATGATTGAACTGAGAATGAGGAGACATCTCAGGGGGCAAGATAGGCCAAGGCCAAGGCCACCTAGAGACTTTCTGGATAGTTTTCCTTAATTAGCATCGTTTGCTGCTGTCAGGGGTCCTTGAACCCTGCCCAAGATCCTGCTCAGATTTCTTCCATTGTCCACTCAGCTCCTTGCTTGTTCTGGCTAAATACTGAGTGCCTAGCATCAATGGGCTGGCCAGCTAGCAGAGCTATGAGCTCTGCTGAGGATCTCACTTATCCTACAGCCCTAAAGACCATGCTGCATGTCTTATTCCTTTGAGCCTTTGCTGTGCACCCATTCTAGGCACAGACCCCAACACTACTTCAGCCTCCTGAGTGCTGGGATTATACATGTGCACCACCATGCCCAGTTTTTCAGTTTGTAATTTTTTTTTTTTAGTTTGTGCTTTTTTGTTCAATCTTTGCTTACTTCAAGGTCAGAAAGTTTTTCAGTTCTTTCAGTGCTTTTTTGTTTCTTTGTTTTTGGGTCTAGGATCTTGTTAAGTAGTGAACTTGCTATAGTCTTCCTCAAGTATCCTGAGTGTTGGGATTACAGGTGTGTGCCACCAACCCAGGCTTTACTTTTATTTTCTTTATGCTTTACTTTTACTTCCTTTAGTTTTTTAATTTTATTTTTGAAAGATCTTACTAAGTTGCCTAAGCTTAGCTCCAACTTGTGATCCTCCTGCATAAGCATCCCAGAGTGCTAGGATCATAGGCATATATCACTTTTTTTGCATGTGGATACTAGTGCTCTAGCAGAATGCATAAAATATTTCACCCTTGTCTGTTCTGTTAAGAGATGGCCCAGGTGGGCTGGCATGTAGCTCAGTGGTGAGGTCCTGTCAGAAAAAAAAAGGCCAGGTGTGGTGGTGCATGCCTGTAATCCCCGGGCTCAGGAGGCTGAGGCAGGAGGATCATCATGAGTTCGAGGCCAGCCTGGGCTACATAGCAAGACTCTGTCTCAAAAAAAAAAAAAATCAGAAACCATTTTTTTCACACAAGTGTGTTAAATACATTTGTTACAAAACAGAGTATATTGAATTATGAAGAATCATATTAAATAAACATGTCCACCCATTTGTTATCAAGTGTAAACCTTAGTCTTGTGTGTACTCTAGTTGGTCGTTCAGTGAAAAATCTCCAGTTCATCCATCTACATAGGCATTTACTTCTCGTCCAAAGGCATTTGGGTATTTACAAATAAGTATAATTTATATTATCATTTAAATATTAAAGCTAATAATGTTTAAGTATACCTGTGGTTTTAAGTTTTAATGTTAGTAATATTTATTTATTTTGGGTACTGGGAATCGAACTTACAATCTTGGCATCTGCTAGGCAGGCACTTATGCCACTGTCCTACATTACTGGCTTCTAATAATGTTTATATATGTGTACCTGTATTGCTTTTTGGAGACAGGGTCTCACTATGTAGCCCAGGCTAATGTCAAACTCCTGGGGATTTTCCTGCCTCAGCCTCTCAAGTGCTGAGGTTACAGCTGTGTGCCATCATGCCTGGCTTAGCTTACATACTTTAATTGGAAAGGTTTATACTAATACAGTAAAACTAAATTTTAGAGACAATGGAGGTCAGCTTAGCTATCATCAGTTTACTATAAAGAGAGGTGTGGAAGTGAGTTGCAAATGGAAGATTTTAGAGTATCAGTGAATGGGCAGTATCATGCAATGCTGTTTTTTTTTTTTTTTCTTTCTTTTCTGGTATCGGGAATTGAACTAAGGGCCTCATGCTTGCCAGGCTGGTGCTATCCCACCAAGGTGTATCCTGGACTCTGTGATGCCATTTCAGTAGTGATTTATTTCGGTCTACATACTTTCTGATAATGTCACTGTCTCTTAAACATTGCTTGTTGTCTAAAACTACTTAGGTGCCTGTGCTATATCCTGAAAGAACTTTTCTTCAACTATCACACTAACTGAATGAATCTTTCCATCCTTTTCTTTAGAGCAGATCCTGCAGCTACTACTTATTGTTGCTTGCTGTACTTTTCCTTGGATTTTTCTGGAAGCTTAATGCCTCCTTAGGGAACAGTTTCAGCTGCTCTCTCAACCAGTAATCTGGCAAACAGCAGGAGGAACTTTCTAAATGTCTGTTCTGCCTGGGCTGTGGCCTAGGCAGCTCAGATTTCACTCTTGGGCCCCCACTGCAAGGAGAGACCTGGGGACACTTCAGGAATTGGGAATTTCTATTTTTTTTTTTTTTTAGTAACAGTTCAGTTCTTTGTTTCTGGCTTTTTTTTTAAAATAAGAATTATTTTAGAGCATAGCTTTCCTTTTCATTAACACCTGAGCGGGACAGACTGGGCCCAAGTGCCCAGCAGAGCCTGCTAACTCATTCAGGGCTATCAGGGTCCAGAAGCCTGGGCTGTCCCAGCCCTCGCAGCTGTGCACATGATTAGCCTTGTTAACTTTCCTGACAACTGGCTTCTGTGATTATACTTGCATGTTGACTAAAAAGCAATGTCTTCAGTAGAAATGATTGTTTCTGTCCCTTATTTTTTACTAGTTGATTCCAGGTATGAATTCCAAGAAGCAAATATGCTTTGATTGAGGTCCTGAGGAGATGCTGGTCTGTGAAACTTCCTTCAATAAAAAAGGTAGTTTTTTTTTTTTCTTTGAGATTATTTATCTTGCTGTGTTTGGTTGTCTCTCTGTTTCCCTAAGTCTTTCTTGCTTTTTTTTTTTTTTCTTTTTTCCTTTATTTTTTGAGACGGGGTCTTGTTATGTAGTTTAGGCTGGCCTTGAACTCACTGTGTAGCCCAGGCTGGCTAACTTGCTGCCAGGGTCTAAGTCACTAAATTGCCCAGGCTAGCGCCCAATTTGGGATCTTTTTGCTTTAGCCTCCCAGTGTGCTGGGATTTTAGGTGTACCCTACTACACCCAGCTTTAAAAAGAATATTTAGCTGGGTGTGGTGGTGTACTCCTGTAATCCCAGCACTTGAGAGGCTGAGGTAGGAGGATCTTTACAAATTCAAAACCAACCTGGGCTACAAAGTGAGCCCTAGGCCAGCCTGAACTGCACAGCAAGTCCCTGTCTCAAAAAGACAAAAAAAAAAAATAATAATAATTTTTTTTTAGTTGACCAGAGTCCTCTTTATTTGAGTTTTATTTAGGCTAATGTTAAGTGAACAAAGATTAAGGTCACAGTGTTTAAATTTTTTTGCAGTACATTTCAGTTGTTAAGGGCCAAAGGTAGTTCTACAGTCTGCTAGTAGGCTGAGGAGAATAAACATTTCTGTTTAAAAATTCAGCTGGTCTCAGCACTTTGGAGGCCGAGGCTGAGGCAGGAGGATCGCTACGAGTTTGAGGCCAGCCTGGGCTCCAAAGTGAGTTCAAGGACAGCCTGAACCATATAGTGAAATCCTGCCCTGAAAAAGGATTTTTAAAAAAATTCAGCTGGGCCTGGTGCACGTGCTTGTAGTCCTAGCACTCTGGCAGGTTGAAGCAAGAGCATTTCAAGTTTGAGACACAACTTTTTAGCAATACCTTCCCTTAAACTAACATTAAAAGAAAAGGGCCTGTAATGTAGCTCAGTGCAGAGGCCCTGGGTTCAGTCCCAAGTGCCACACAGAAATTCCGCTGGCGTGATGGCACACACACTGTAGCTGAAGTCCCAGCATTTGGGAGGCTGTGGCAAGACGGTTTCACATTAGAGGGCAGCACGGGCTGCACAGTGAGGCTGCGTCTAAACTAATAGGAAAGATGATATAAGGAGCCCGCCCTCCGACTCCTGCTGCGTGAGGCCCTCCTCACGTGGCGGGCAGCAAGGCGGCCGGCCGTGGAGACGCGGTGTGCGAGGCGGAGGGCTGCAGCAGCGAGGCCAAGCTCCAGTGTGCCACCTGCATCAAGCTGGGCATCCAGGGCTCACACCTCTGCTCACAGGTAGCGGCCCGCTGCCCTAGGCGCGGCCTGGCCACAGGTCCCTCCGCACCTCGACTCCCCTGCGGCCCTCGCGCGGCTCGCACTTTCTCGGGCGCGCTCACCGAGGCCGCAGCTCCTTCTGGCCCCAAGGCCCGGCCGGGGGTGCAGCTGGCCGAGGTCTAGGCACGGGCGGAGTTGGAGCCGCCCGGGTCGCCCTGCTGCCCTCGGGCGTGACGTTCCTGCCGCTCCTGGCTGGCGGTGTCCTCCGGGGCGCGGGAGGGAGGCTGCCGCCGGCGGGGGCCGGGCCTCCCCGAGCCTGGCCGAGCCTGGCCTCCTCCGGTGCCAGAGGTCGGGGGCGGAGCGAACCCTGGCTGGGGTGGATCGCCTCGGGGCCGCCGAGTTGGCTGAGTCGCGGAGGAGAGTGTGGCTTCTTTCCAACCCCTCTTCTCTGTATTTTATTGCCCCGCTTGGCACTTGAGCAACTTTGAGGGGGAGGTGGCGGTGAGCACACCGTGTGTGATTCCTTCTTTTTCTTTAGCATGGAGAACTGTTAATTTAAACCGTAAATGAATGGAACGAAGTCATTTTACTGTTACCGACTTTCCCATGGAGTGAAGACTGTTCCACTGGAGGTTATGCGTGAGACCGTAGTGTATAGTAAGTGTCGTGCAGTGGAGCAAACTCTGCGTTGAACGGAGTCTTGCGCAAAAAGCGTGTGTTTGTGTTTACAGATTGCAAGTGTCACTGCCGCATTTGGAGACTCAGGAAAGGCAGGGCTGTAGTAGCTGTGCTCTTAGTTCCAGTGCAGGTGTGTTGAAAAGGGGCCGATCAGTATTCAATTGGTCATGAATGACCTGGGGAGAGAAGAACAGGACTCAAGAGTCAGAAATGTTGGTCGTTGTGCTACCTTTGCAGTTGTGAGATCTTGAGTTAGTCAAATGTATATACTTTTTGAGTTTCAGTGTAACCTTGAACAGAAGGGATGCTGATAATTTTCCTTACATATTTCACAAGGTTGTCCTGAGACCCAAATTACCCTATGAACATGAAAGGCTGGTACAGTGTACGGAGTTTTGATTTTTCAAAGGATGCCGGTACAGTTGAACACTGCATTCTAAAAATGTAAATAAAAATGAAAACAAATGTTAAAACATACATTTTCAAATAAATAATGATTTGTAAAGTTACACTTAAAAATAAAATCCTTAAGGTCATAACACTTGTGGGTAAATTGTTGTAGTCTTAACTGTTACAGTATAAGAGTTCTCTTTTTTACATAGGCTGAGATCCTTGACCTTGTTAGTATCATTTGGAAAAAGTGGTGTATGGAAGTGATTTGGTAACTCTTTTCATTGTATATTTAATAAGGGACACACTTTTTTATCTGACCTGCTTAAAATTAAGAAAAGTTGATTCATTGTTACGGATTGAAAACTAGTGGTCAACTTAACGCCAGCTGGGTTACATCAGCAGGGCGCTGGGCATAGATGTTCCACCTGAGGAAAGTTGCCAGCATAAATAGAGATGTGGAGGAGAAGCAATCACGTTAGTGCATTAAGGTGTTAATGGGTTGAGGCGTTGTGGATTCTCCTACATGTTGCTCTTTGAGCCACTGGTTCTCCTGGAGAAGCTCTGGTCCTTACATCAAGCATTGCTTCCTGGCTCAGGAGAGGAAGACATGTGCCACTTGGTTTCCAGGATGAACTCGTCATGCTGGCTTCCTGGCATGTACTCAACTGTGCTTGTCGGAGGAGCTCAGGGCCTCAATGTTGCTGAGGATGGCTGTGGTGCTTTTCAGGACAGCCCTGGTATTTGTTGTGAGTGTGAATTCTAGGCTCCAGTGTAGAACCCTCAACCTACCAGCACAGCTCCTTCACCCTGCTGGCATAGACTTCCTAGCTTCCACCACTGACCTTTGGGCCTTCCCAGCATGGATCCATAAAAGAGACTGGTGTGAGTCCTCCTTGTGGGCTCTAGACCTCCAGTTGGACTCGTGGGAGGCACTGTGATGAGCTCTGTGTCTTCATCTGGACTCATGTCGGACATTGCTGTGGGATTCAGGCCCTTGGCTAAATATTCTGTCTTTAGCATTGTGGATAGATTTCCTGTATTTTCTTGTGTCATCTCTGGGTGACCATCATAAAAATATTATAAACTCCATGTCCTTATTCTCTGTGTAACCTGACTACAACATTCATGAAAGGAATAAAACCTGTTTTACTTAAAAAAAAAAAAATCTAGAACTAACAAGAAAGTTTAACAAGGTTGTAGGACATAAGATTAGTACACTAATTTCAATAACTTTTCTACATATCAGCAATGAACAAGTGGAATTTGAGATAAAAAATGTAATACCATTTGCCTTAACAGTCTCAAAATGAAATACTTAGGAAATCTAACAAAATATTTAAGATCTACAGGAGGAAAACTATGAAACTCTGTTGAACAAAATAAAAGAACTAAAATACATAGAGATTCCATATTTAGGGATGACAAGACTCAATATTATCAAGATGCCAGTTCTCCTCAACTTGATAGGCTCAAGACAACCCAATCAAAATCCCAAAAACTAATTTTGTAGATTTTGACAAATTGGTTATAAATATTGGAGAAACTAAAGAACTATACTGGCCAACATAATATTGAAAAAGAACAATATTCAAAGATCAATACTATTCAACTTCAAAACTATAAAGCTACAATAATCAGGACAATGTGATACAGGCAAAAGAACAGACACACAGACCAAAGGGTCAAAAATATACACTAAATATATTCAAACTGATCTTTGACAAAAGAACAAACATGGTATATTGTACCAATAAAATCTTTGCAACAAAAGAGCCGAAACAACTAGATACTATCTTCAGGGGAAAAGACAAGACTATGTAGAGGTCTCATATCCTTCACAGAAATTAATTAAGAATGCATCAAAGATGTATTGTAAATGTAACATCTAAAACTATAAAAGCCCTGGAAAATAACATGGGAAAAATACAAATGAGCTTGGGTATAGTAATTACTTTTTAGGTACAATACCAAAGGCATAACTCCATCGGAGAAACAATGCACATTGGACTTCATTAAAATGTAAAATGAAAAACCTCTCTATAAAACTCATTGTGTCAAGAAAACTAGAAGACAAATCACAGACTGGAAGAAAAAAATTCACAAAAGACCTGATAAAGGATCCAGCCTTGAACTCACTGGGTAACCCCAGCTGGCCTTGAACTTGCTATCTTCCTGTCTTGGTTGGCTATCCCAAATACAGGTATATCAGGAAAAAATAATGAAATGAACAACCTGATTAAAAAATGAGTCAACCCAAGAAGAGTACATACATGCATATAGTCCCAGCTACTCAGGAGGCTGAAGTAGAAGAAATACTTGAACTCGGGAATTTAGGACAGCCTGGGCCTATCTCCAAAGAAGGGTGAAAGAGAGAAGAAGGATGTTTGAATGTATGCATAGCACAGTCAAGGCCCTGGGTTTGATCCCCAGCACTGTTACACACACACACACATCACAACAACAAAAACCACAGAAGACAAATTGGCATATGAAAAGATGTTCCATATCAGGTCATCAGGCAAATACAAATTCAGACAAGATAGACTTAGAATGGTACAATCCAAAACAGTGCTTGCTGATGGACATGCAGAATAGTACACCCATTTTGTAACAGAGTTTGGCAGTTTTCTTCTAAATACAGAAGATGGTCCTTGATATACAATGGTTCAAAATAATGATTTTTCAACTATTGGTGCACAAGTTATATTCAGTATAAACCATATTTTGAATTTTTATCTTTTCCTGGGGTAGTCGTATGCTACAAGATACTTTCTTGCATTGCTGGATAGCACAAGAGTAAATAACTAGTACCCTAGTATTCTGTTGCTAAAATTATGTTGTTCAGCAAGTTAGTAGGTATTTTTTGTTGGGTTGGATTTTGTGTGTGTGTGATACTAGAGATTACATACTACTCTGGTAGAACGTAATGAAGGGAGGCTATGAATGGATGAGAGTAGTAGAATATAGGATACCTTTGTATTTTCCTCTCAATTTTGTTCTAAACTTAAACTGCTTTGAAAAAGAATCTTAAAAAGAAAGTAAATAGGAAAAAATGGTGGGAAATTAAAGTGGTGTAGTTTTTTTCTGTTTGCTTTTTTTTTTTTGGTCTTTTTGAGACAGGGTCTTGTTATGCAGTTCAGTCTCGCCTTGACCTCACTTTGTAGCCCAGGCTGGTCTCGAACTCCCAACGATCCTCCTGCCTCAGCCTCCAGAGTGTTGGGATTACAGGCGAGAACCACCACGCCCAGCATGTTTGTTTGCTTTTGTACTGGGATTGAAACTAATGCCTTTTAGCACTGAGCTATATTCCCAGACCTTTTTAAAAAAAGGTTTTTTATTTTGAGACAGAGTCTCATTAAACTGCTAAACTGCCCAGACTTCAATTTACAACCCTACTGTCTCAGTCTCCCAGAGTGCTGCTATTACAGGCATGTGCCACCATGCTCAGCCTAAAATGGTAACTTCATATTTAAAACTTTTAAATATGAAGGGCTCCATAACCAAATCTCATTTGAGATTTTCCTTTTTCTAAATTGAATTTCTCAGATTTGATAGATGCATATGTTATTCCAACTATAGTGTCAAATAGTATTATATTCTTTAATTTCATATTTTAATGTGAAGATTGGAGTTCAAGAGCTAGTTTTAGATAAGGCAGTCACCTATTTCTAAAAACTGTTGTGCAGTGTGTGGCAGGTTATCGCAACCTACACCTGTAAACATCACAAAGGCAGAGTGTTCTTGCATCAGTAAACTAACTTCTTTCCATTCCATCACATTCTCATTCTCTGCCACATGTTTACATTTGAGGTGAGTTGCTAAAAATAAACTAAAATGGTTCTCAGTATCAAAGACTATTTTATTGCAACTGAAATCCAAGGCACAGCTCAGGAAAACTCAAAGGCATCAAGATAACCAAAATTACTGAGGTACCAACCTACTTGTTCCTCTACATTGTTTATCATAATGATAAATGCCTGATAATCATTCATTTCTTCAACTGTTACTGTACTTAAGGCATGCCTCTAAATATGTACCATAAGATGATCTCTTTTTATGCTGTGGCACAGAGGAAAAGATGTTGTATAACCCCGTGACCATCCTCAAGTAGTTTATGGGCCATCAAGAAAATTAAAACATTATTCTGATATACATATCTTGCCTGTATTTCACTTTATTAGGTTTGGCAGGTACTATCATTTCTACTTGTTATATGAAGACATCTGAGTCACAAGATTAAGTATCTTGCTCAATTACAGAGTAAGTGGTATAGTAATATAGTCATATAAACTGTAAGACATCAGAGAAAGAAATTACTCATAACAAAGGTAGTAATTTTTAACCTACTGATTGACATTTTTATAGTTCACAGATGATGTATGGGTTTATCTTTCAATAGACCTACTTGTGCTAAAAAATAAAAAATAAAAATTCAAGAAGTCCTTCTCACAGACACATCCCAGGTCTTCCCCAAATTCAAATTGGCTGCTCCGCCTTCCTCCCAGGTGGGGCTTAGATCCAGGGGCATTCTAGCCCTGAGCTACATCCCAGCCATTTTTATTTTTTATTTTGGGACAGTGCCTCACTAAACTGCCCAAGGCTGGTCTCAAACTTGCAATCCTGCCTGTCTCAGGTAGGTAGGTAGCAGGTAGGACTATAGCTTGTGCCATCAATTCCTGATAATTAGCTGCTTAGTTAGAAAAACTTTTCAGCTCTACTTCATGGTTAAAAACTCTGGCTTTGCATCTTGAGTAAAATCTGAATTCTGATCCTTATGTGTGACCTTGAACCAGTAACTTCAATTCCTGCACTTTTTATTCATCTGTAAAATGAATCTAATATCTACCTTTCAAAGACATGAGAATTAAATGGCATAATTAACATATAGTACTCAACATACAGCTGTAGTATTTAGTACAATACCTGGCTTATAATATGTAATGATGACCACATTGTTTCCCTTGGACAGCTTCCTATGGCAGGAATTTGGTGGGATATTGTTATTAATTTATCCTTTCTTATTCTCTACTTAAAGTCTCATTTGATCAGGAAATGTCACTGAGCCTCTGCTTTGTGCTTTGCCACTCCTCTAAACATAACTGAACTTCTGGCCACTCCATCAGAGCTTGTACAAAAATATGTACTCTTATTTGTTTTGGCTTATTATTTGGCTTTTCCTTTAGAATGCAAAATCAATGAAAGCAGAGGCCATATCTTTTTTATTCAGTGCTTATCTATGGTGCCTGGTAAACAGAGAGTACTAAAGCATAAGAATTAAAAAATGGGACATTGTCTCTTTTGTTGAGAATTTTAGAGTTTCATGAAGAAGAAATACTAGTTACAGGTAATCAATATAAAATATAAGACGGTCTTATACACTGGATGCTACAGAAGTCCAAAATATGGCAGTTACAGCAAAGTCAGATTTAGCAGTGCTGCAGGAAATACCAGCAGCACTTGGGAGAAGTGGAGGGAACCAACCATTTTTAGCTGTGGGCCCAGAGGAGTTAAGTGTGCCAAATTCTGAACCCCAAGTCTGGGTTAGGAGAGGAGTTATACAGAGCTTGTGGCGAAAAAGGCAAACAGGACAAAGGCAGTTAAATGTGACAGGTTTACAACTTTGAATGTTTGGTTGGCCATGGAACCAGAATTAGAGAACAAGAGGGTGAAGCTGTTTGCTTATCACATTGGGTGTTGGGCATAGCGCTGTGCAGAAACTGCTATAACCTTGTGGTCAAAAGATAGAACAAAATAAGAACATAAAATCTGATGGGCGGGGCTTAGGCTTGAGCACGTGGAGAGATGAGTGGGCTCCAGGGTGGTTTATTTTTCCCTGGAAAAGGTGATACCTCTTAGCTCTTTTAAGTTTTGCTTTGATTCCTAGCTCAGCTTGCTCTTTTCATCCAGTGGGGACTTTAGAGGAAGAGTCAACTGGCATTTATTCAGCATTTACAATGTTCCAGGCAGTAGTTTAGTCCTTTTCACTTAACACATTTAATCTCCAAAACAATTCTGACAGAGATACTGTTATAGGTAAGGAAAAAATACACAGGAAGAGGAAGTAACATGCCAAAGGTCACATGATTCAAAATCAGATATTTTGTGTTTGGCCATTGCAAGAAATCATTTCTTAAAATTAATCAAAATACCTTTTTAAAAATAAAAGAACATAAAGATGGCCTTAAAAGGAAATACAGACTATAGACTAACAAACCGACAATAAGCCACTAATTTTCTAAAAAGTGGTTAAGTTCTCACTTGGTACAGGTTTCATACTACAATAATTCTACTCTTCAAAATTCCTATATTATTCTTGTATCTCAATACATCTCTGAAGAGGAATGCACGGTTTACAATAATAGGTCAATGGCACTGTAAATATATACAGTACTAAAAGGCAAATTTAAGCTGTCATTTACTTAGAGAGACAGTGTGTACATGGTCCTGGGTATTGAACCCATGGCCTCTGCACTGAGCTACATCTCCAGGCCATCTTTTATTTTTTATTTTGAGACAGGGTCTCACTAATTGCTAAACTGTCTAGGCTGGGCTCAAATTTTAACCTTCCTGCTTCAGCCTTTCAGATTGCTGGAATTATAGGTATATACTTCCAAACCCAGTTTACACTGATCTTTTAAAAATTCCATTGTAACTTAACTAACATGGGAGTTTATCTTACATGGATATGAGGTTTATTTATTTTTATTTATGTAGATTTTTGAGATAGGGTCTCAAATTTGGAATCCTCTGGCTTTGCTTCCTGAGTGCTGGGATTATAGGAACAAGGCATCAAGCCCAGCTTCACAGTCTTCTTAAACAGGATACAAAAAGGTTTAACCTTAAAGAAAAGTAGTCACACTTTGATTATATTAAAATGAAGAACTTTTGTACAAATAAAACTTGTACAAATTAGGAGAAGATATTTGTAACACAAGCTTTGTTTAGAAAACAAACACATATCTGTAAGCAAAAGGAATACAATTCAGGTGTGGTGGTTCACACCTGTAATCCCAGTAAAGTGCTGATGATGTAGCTCAGTGCAATGGTCCTGCATTCAGTACTGAGGAAGGGAAGGAAGAAGAGGAGAGAGAGGGACAGGGGAGAGAAAAGAAGAGAAAGAGGAGCAAGACAGGGAGGGAGCAAGGCAAAAAATAGGAAAACAATCAAGACTGACTTAGTCACTTTATATAAAAGTGGTCAGCATAAACATATGAAGAGATGACCAGCATTTGTTATGGTTTATGTTTGGATGCCTCTCCAAAGCCTCATGCAGTCATGGGGGGCAGATCTTTTGAAGGTGGCTAAGTCTAGCATTTGTGATTGGTTTGTTGACTAGCACTAGGATTGGTGGTGTGAGTGCTGTGCCCACCCAGGGACAGGGAGCTGGCAGACAATATAAGAGAGAGAAGGAGGTATGCTCTCTTCTTCTTGCTCTTGTTGCCTTTGGTACCTTCCTGCTGCCATGAATGACTGCCCATGTGCCATACCACCTTGCCTTGGAGCCAGCTGAGTATGGATTGAAACCTCTATAAACTGTAAGCTAAATAAACCTTTCCTTCTTTCATTTTGGGCATCAGGTATTTTGTCCCAGCAATGACAGAAAAGTAAGTAAGATAACCATCTTTACTAATCATGGAGATGAAAATTAAAACCACAATGAAATACACTCATGAGATTGGCTAAAATAAAATCAAACTCTGAGAAAAATGACAACTAGCAAATTTGTTATATTTCTTGATGAAAGGGTAAGTTGATATAACAAATTTGAAAACAGTTTGATATTATTTACTAAAGTTAAATATACATATACTCTATGAATAGCTATTATGCGTCCAAATAGATATCCAAAAGGAACATATGACTGTGCATATCACTCAAATATGTACACGTATATAACAAAAGACTTGATTTAGAATTTTCATTTCATAGTCTACATGACCTAAAACTGAAAACAACACTAAATGTCAATAATAATCAAATTGATAGAAAAGTATTGATATAATAAATTCTATGATAAAATATGATACTATTTAGATAAATTTCAAAAAATTGGCAAAATTACCCTATCCTGTTAGAAATCAGGGCAGTGATCAACTTTGGGAGAGATGAAGAAATTGTGACTTTGGGAGGTTGGCACAGAGGAAGCTTCTAGAGTGCCTAAATGTTGGTCTGGGTGGCAGGCATGTATATGTTTACATTCTGATAATCCAAGATGTTTAGTTTACAATTATACTCTTTCCTATATATTTCCAGTAAGAAATTTTAAAAATTAGCAGCCAGGTGTGGTGGTGCACACTTACAATCCTAGAACCCGGGAAGTTGAGGCAAGAGGATTGTTGCAAGTTTGAGACAAGCCTGGGCTACAAAGTGAGCTCAAGGCCAGCCTGAACGAGATCCTGTCTCATAAATACAAAAAAAAAAAAAAATTAAGGGAATCATAAACACGAAAGATAGGGCAGTATAGGGCAGGGATAGAGAACAGTGCTGGTAAAGTTCTAGTACTTATATTATGTTCTATGGAATGAATGAATATATGGATGGGGGGAGAGGCAGAGGCAGAGAATATGAATATGTGTTCTTTTTAGGATGTGGCGGTACACACCTGTAATCCCAGCATTAAAGAGGCTAACGGAGGAGGATCATCACAAGTTTGAAGCCACCCTACACTATAATGTGAAACCCAGTTTCAAAAAACTACAACATAACAACAAAAAAATAACAAACAGAAAAGGATTGAAAAGTAAGGGTAATGGAGACAAATGTTTTGAAAATTTTTGTTGTCTACAGTTAAACCCCTCTGAACGTGCCTGATCTCATCTGAAAATTTCTGCTATAAAAGTAAATAAAGTGTGATGGATGGCAATTGGAAAGATGTTTTTTCTTAACATGAAAGAGATTAGACAGATATTTTTGAATTCTTAGAGGAAAAGATTTAGTGAAAAAAGAAGTTAAAGATGCAGAAAAGGCAGTAACTAATGGAGTTAGGTCTCTAAGAAAGGACAGTGGTGGAATTTAGGTCACAAGTGGAGGACAAAAAGAAAAGATTCAGATACAGATGAGTTTATAGATTTGGTGTCTGCAAAGAGATGAAATTTTAATTGGTTTTGTTCCATTTTGTTTGGAGACAGGGTCTTGCACTATAATTTGGGTTGGCCTTGAATTCACTATGTACCTCAGGTTGGCCTCACAGTGATCCTCCTGCCTCAGCCTCTTAAGTGCTGGGATTACAAGCATGCACCACCAAGCCCAGTGAAATTTTCATTTGATTACGATTATTTTTCTCTTAATTATGAGAAAACCTGCAAAATGGAATGAAAGGGCATCAGGAGAGCTGACCAGATAAAAGAAAGTATAAAACAAAATACAAAGCACAGGACACAGTAAATTTACTCACAGTAATGTCTACTCACAGTTGAGACTGTTTATGTTTTATAGTGACTCTATACCAGGCTACAGCATTTTTTCTCTAGCAATCCTCAGTTGTTTAGGTGCAGTTTGCAGAGAAAGCAAGGAGCTAGGCTTTGCCAAGTAGACAATATTGGGAGGAGAGAAGGGCAAAGGATTTGACAGTATTTATAACTGCATGACTGTGATGAAGAATGGCAAAATCTAAGTTGCACAAATTTCAAAGTAAAAATAAGAGGGTGCTGTTATGGTTTAGCTCCAGAAAGTTTCCCTAAACCCTTGTATTCAGAAACTGTTTGTTTGAAATATGATTGGATCATAAGGGCCCTAACCTCATCAGTCAATAAGGCTGAATACTGAATGGGCTATTAAGAGGTGGGGTTCCCTTGGAGGAAGTAGGTCACTGGGGTATGCCTTTGAAGGGTGTGTCCTTCCCCAGCTGCTCTTTCTCACTCTGGCTCCTCTTTGCTCTCTCTCTTTCTGCTTCTTTGCTGCCATGATGAGAACAGCTTTCCTCTGCCAAGCCCCTTCACCATGACATTTCTGTCTTGGAGCCAGTAGACCTGAGTCTTTTGAAACTGTGAGTGGAAATGTATCTTTTTCTCATTTAAATTGTACATATTAGGTATTTTGTCTCAGCAACAGAACGGTAACTAACACAGAAGCCAAAAGAATGAAAGTGTTGATGAAATTAAAGAAGAGTTGTAATAGCACATTTGAACAAGTGAACCCAGAAGACAGGAGGTTGTGGTTGATGAGTGGGGCTGAATGCATTAGTAATTTGGAGGCAGAGTAATTTCTGGTAATGAAAAGATCTTTGGGTAAAGGCAACACTTTGGCAGTTGAGAATCATAAAATGTGAGCATTAGGAGTAAAATGATCTTTGTTCATTAACAACTAAAATTCTTATTATGTGAATATATGGGGGAAGTAATACATATTTTAAGCAGTTAAGCTTTTTTTTTTGGCTGCTGGGAATCAAACTCAGGACTTTATGCCTGCCAGGTAGGTGCTGTGCCACTGAACTACAGCCCCAGCCCAGCAATTACTTTTCTACAGAGACAAATTTAGGTCAATCTATGACATGTAATATATAATAGCAGGCTGATATAAAAAGGGGAAATGAAGCTAGCTGGTTATGTGGATTCAACTCATCTGTATGACATCTCTTTCTCATAATAAAGTTGATAATTATCTATTTTTAGATTTATATTCTAGTTAAATATATAATAAATGTAAACTAGATCATATTTGATGTATCTCAAGCACTCTAAGTAAGCATTATTTGCTCCTTGCCATGTGCCAAAATGCATTCACTAGTTAACAAGTCATTGCAGACAGTGCCATTGAAAAAAGAGGCACTCTGATTTTATATCTGCTTGTTGAACAAGAAATGTCTAAACCCCAAAGTATTTTATTGCTCTTTTACAATATCAGGTATTTTTGTTTTGTTATTTGCAGTATTGGGTTGAAGTCAGAGCCCCTTAGAGCCTCCTAAATCTAACTTGCCCAAACTGGAAAGAATTCAGCAACAGCACTGAGAGTTACTAACCTAAATCCTGCTTCTTGCTTGTGAGCCAAGGAAATGGCAAGATTTCAGAGGAAAGTGGCTTCATGGAGCGCCTGATGAGGCCAGACTGTAGGTACTTAAAATCAGCACAGATACCTTCTCATACATAAGCTTGACATAAAGCTTAATGTCATAAGATTTTAAGGAACTACTTGTGTGAGTCGTTGCTTTAGCGATAAGGAAAATTAAAACTGAGATAAATCATAAATTTATGGCAAAACCTTTAACTGGAGAGAAGTGACTTCATCTTGATGAGCAGAGCTGAAGGGGGCACAGATAGCTCTGATGGAGATCAGGCTGGTCCATTAACAAAGAAAAGAGGCCAGAGATTATGCTGGTTGCTAGAGTCTGGTTGATCAAGATCTCAATTAGGTTTAATTTATAACAATTTTATATTTCTTGCATATGTCAATTGGTGATACATTACTCAATATTTGTGATATTGACAAAATGCACCTTTTTCTAGTTTACTTTAAAAATCATTAGCTAGTGTTCATCATTTGCATTTTTTGTGCTTCACAAACTCCATTATCAAAATATTTTCAGTGGTTGTATTTTGAAAGTCTAGAAGTTGTTTGGAAGCAAAACAGTGATGACTTTAAAAGTAGATCATTGCTTTCAGTAAGAACATCATCATTATGAGAAGTCTAATATTGCAAGATAAATGTATAATTTGAATTCAGGAAGAGCAAATATGTGAAGGAATCATGAGAAAGATGATCTCATAAAGTATTCACTTGGAAAGGCCTATGGATATAAAGAGATCAATGACTCCTTTAGGAGTTGCTTCCCATCCCACATGCTTGACTAAATGAATGATACTTAACTAGTATATTTTATTTTCAAAACAAAACAGAACAAAACAAAACAAAACATTGAAGGACCCTTTGCAGTGCAGCATAGTTGGTTAAGCTGAAAAATTTAGACAGGGGGAAAAAAAGAAAGCAGAACATTTATCTTCCTTCATTTTATTTGTCCACCAAAGATCTGTAGCAAATTCTAAATTAATTTAACTGCAACCCTATCTTAGCAGTACGAAGGGAAAAATTCTTATATTCATAGCAGTATAAAATTTTGACCCAGTTAAACTATGTACAGAAATGAAGAGCTATAATTCTGTGTGTGTGTGAATATATATATATATATACATACATATACATATATACATGTTATATGTGTTATCTTATTGAGACAGTGTTTTACTATGCAGCTCAGGTTAGCCTTGAGCTCACTTTGTAGCCCAACCTGGTCCCAAACTCCTGCTTCAGCCTCCCAAATGCTGGGATTATAGGTGTGTGCCACCATGCCCAGTTTGTCTACAGATGTATTACTTTGCCTTTTTTTTTTCCCTCCTTCCTTTCCTTATCTTCCACCATTTGGAACATTCTTTAATTTTTTTTCAGCAGTAGTGGGCTGCATGCCAGGCAATCTCTCTACCACTGAGCCACATTATCAGCCCTCTTAATTTTTATTACTGTATAATATAATCAGTTATCTGGGATACTGAGCTAGATTCCAGAATTTTAGATGTTACAAAAACTGGTACTTTAGATTCATTTTTTATTTTTAATAGAAATCCCTCAGTGTTATGGTTGATACATTGTGTCAACTTGAGAAGTTTAGAAATTAAACTAAGACAGACAGCAGGAGGCCAGGATCCTTACTTTGTAAATATCCTCTGCCTGTTCAAGAGGAAGACAGAGGTGGTGTAAGTCTTACACCCACCCTGGCAGGGAGTGGGGGATGGCCTACTTACAATATAAGGGAGAAGAGGCTTGTTTTCCTCTTTTGCTGTGGCTGCTTTAGCTGGTGCTGCCTTAAAGTGCTGTCCTGGTGCCATGCCACCCTGCCTTGGAGCCAGCTGCTTATGGACTGAAACCTCCACAAACAGTGAGCTAAATAAATCTTTCCTTCTTTCATTGTGTCACGTATTTTGTCCCAGCAATGAGAGAAAAGTAACCAAGACACTCAGTAATTATGTGATCAATAAATGCAATATAAAGCTAGACATGGTTCACATGCCTATAGTTCCCACTACTGGGAAAGCTGAGTCCAGGAGTTCAAAATCAATTTAGATATCATAGCAAGACCCCTATCAGAGAGAATAGGAGATAAGAGGAGGGGAAGGCGAAAGGAGAGGGGAAGGGAGGGTAGAGGCAAGAGAAAGGGAGGAGAGGAAACAAATGAGCAATATACAGTTAAAAAGGAAATTTACATGGAAAGTTAACTTCCTGGCATTAGATCAAAGCCAAGGCTGATCATAGTCACTTGTTTATCTTTTTTGGGATTGAATCCAGGACCTCACGCATGCTAGACAAGTGCTCTAACACTGAGCTACATCCTGAGCCCTTTTTAGTTTTATTTTTGAGATAAATTTCCCAGACTGGTTTCATGCTTGCAATCCTCTTGACTCAGTCTCCTAAGTAGCTGAGATCACAGGCATCCACCACTGTATCCTTCTTCACATGTTTTATTATAGGTGATAATATTTCCAATTAATATATTTTCCCTTGATTAAACTCCATCAAACTTTGAGAAAGGACCAAGAGTTGAATAAATTAGATGAGAATATAGCAGAAAACATACACATTTATTCCCAAGATAAAAAGAAGTGACATGATGTTTTGGAATTACAGGTCAGCTTGAACTGACCTTCTAAATTGTAAAATATTTCTTAACTTTTAAATGACTTTCTACTAAATATTTGCTATTTTTTTCCCAGCTGGCCGATTAAGGTCTTATAGTTAATAGTAACCGATGGACTGCAGGATATATTTATCATGACACACACAAACTACTATCCAAAGTTAGTCCTAAGAGAATGAGAGAGAGAAACAAAACCAAAAGTAAAAATACATATATTTTAAAAAGTTAAAAACTAAGTTGGGCATGGTAGCATATGCCTGTAGTCCCTCGGAGGCTGAGGCAGGAGGATCACTGTGAGTTCGAGACCAGCCTGGGTTATAATGTGAGCCAAGGCCAGCGTGAACTGTATAGCGAGACCCTGCCTCAAAAAAGACAAAAAA
Source organism: Hydrochoerus hydrochaeris (assembly GCA_004027455.1). Taxonomy (NCBI): domain Eukaryota; kingdom Metazoa; phylum Chordata; class Mammalia; order Rodentia; family Hydrochaeridae; genus Hydrochoerus; species Hydrochoerus hydrochaeris. Next base: position 14,569 of record PVLA01010519.1, on the reverse strand, counting down.
AAAGTTAAAAAAATAAAGTCAGTCCTTCCTTATTTGGAAGCTGAGCCACAAGAAGTGCTTTCCACCTTTCACATTTCATTGTACTTTTTTCCTCTAGTACTGGAGATTAAGCCCAAGGTTTTGGAACTGAACTCCATTCCCAGACCTTTTTATATTTTTTATTTTGACGTAGTCTTGCTAAGTCCCCAAGTTGTCCAGACTACATTCAAACTTGCAGTCTTTTGGCCTCAACCTCTTAAGAATACTGAGATTACAGTCATGCACCACCATCTCCAGCTTGTTTACTTTTTTTTTAAGTAACAGTTTTACTGAGATGTGATTTAAAAAAAAAGTGAATATTCAAATTTTAAAAAGTTCTTTTCCATTAATCTCCCTCAAACTATACCCCCTCCCATCACTCTTGCCACTTTCTAAAGCAGTTCTAGAAGTCCTTTCATGAATGTCTTCAGTTGTGTTGAATCAATTGTCCTGAATCAATCCAAAATGTTTACCTTTCATATTGCCCAGTGCCAGGTCTGGTGAATAAGGTGGACACATTGCAATATTTTTATTTTTATTTTTTGGTACCGGGGCTCAAACTCATGACCTTGTGCTTGACAGGCAGGCGGTTATACTGCCAAACTAAATTCCCCAGCCCTGCACTGTTTTTAGAAGTATGACTTTTCACTGGATAGCACTTGGCAGTAGCGTTCACTGGATTGTTGATCATACCTCCTAAAGACATTCAGGAAAGGGATTCCCCCAAAACTGCTATAGAAAGTGCCAAGAATGGTAGGAAAACTATGTTTAAAGCGAGGGAGAATATTTTGAGAGAGATTAATGACAATCTCTTTCACTGTAATCTTTTTTAAAAATTTAAACATATGTATTTTGTAATTCACATATCAAAGTCTTTTTTTTGTTTTTGTGAACAGGATCTCACTATGTAGTTCAGGCTGCCCTTAAATTCACAATATAGCCAGGCCAAAATATATTTTTGAAGCAAAATAAAAACTCATGCTCATAATACATTTATTTATTTCCTTATTTAGTATCAAGAATCAAACTCAGGGACCTTGCATTTGCCAGACAGGCACTTGTGTCACTGTGCTATGTTCCCAGTCCTATTCCTAATACATTTAAATCACAAAATACCACATTCACCATGCACTTAGTGTAAGTAGACATTACATTTAGCCAACAGAAAAACAAACTTTTTTTGTCCTTTGAGGAGATGTACAGTCACTGGTACTCCATAAAGCCATCTCTTCAGATAAGTCTGTACTGTATCTCTCATTAGTGACAGTGCAGATGTCCTGACATCCTTGTAATTTTTCACTATGATTCAAACTAGCTGTAAATCATTCTCATGGGTATTTCTGATGAGCTACTCCCCCATCAAGAAGGGCATAGAAAATTTTCCCCAATAATATAAAGGATCCTGAACTAAAGACAATTAAGACACAGGGGAACTTTTCTGCCTTCCCTCTTTCTGTCCCACCTAAAGACACAAAGGAAATTCTCCTTTATAACCTTCATCAGCTCAGAGAGAAATGTGGGAATAAATTTTGTTAATTCACTTCTATTCCCATATATACTGCTTCCCTGTTTCACTACCTTTAGAGCCTGGGACTTCTGTTTTTTATGGCAAACAACACATGAGCAGGATTTTAAAAAGCTACATCCCAGCTCTCAGAGAGCCCTGTGCTCTCAGAGATTGTGGATTTTTTATTTGTTTTCTTTTAATTTCATTGGGTTTTAGTGGTGGTATTGGGGATTTAACACAGGACCTTTGTACTGAGCTACATCCCCAGAACTTTCTTTAGATTTTATCTTGAGATAGTCTTGCTAAGTCTCTAAATTGCCCAGGCTTAACTCAAACTTGCGATTCCCCTGCTTCAGCCTCCAAAGTGCTGGGATTACAAGAGTAATCTAGTTGTGTCAGGGTGCCCAGCTTCTAAACCACTGTTTTTAGTTAATTTTAAATTGAGGGGTTTTCCTCATGATTTACACTGCATAAGCTAATAAGCTTGCTTGTTTTTCTCTTGTTAAACTGTCTTTTGTTACAGGAATCTGTCTCAAATACAAATTTATGAGGGTTAAGGGAAATTTTATTTAAAACTCTTCTCACCTATATTACCCAATGGTAGTAATAACTGAAACTAAAATAGACTTAATTACAGTGCCTCTCAAATAAGGTACTAAATATAGTTTTTTGTTCAATCACTTGTGATTGTCCATGAATCACAGGAGTATTTAAAACAAGCTGTGTAGAATTCTATTGAGTCATATAGTGGAACCTACAGTTTTTTTTAAATATAGATATTTATAAAAGAATATATTTGAAGAATTTAAAATAACTAGTAAACTGAACTTTGTTTTGCCATTTTGGTCTCAAATCTGTAGTACTTGAAACACTGGGGTTTTCAGCTATAGTTGTACAGTTTGTTTGGCTTTTTTTTTTTTTTTTTTTTGGACAAGATCTTCTTAAATTACTCAGGTTTAGCCAGGCATGGTGGTGCATGCCTGTAAGCTGAGCACTTAGGAGGCTGAGGCGGAAAGATTGCAACAAATTCCAGGCCACCCTGGGCTACATGGTGAGTTCAAGGCAAGTCTAAACTACATGGTGAAAACCTGTCATAAAAAAAAAACAGGGGGCTGGGGATTGAGCTCAGTGGCTTAAGTGCTTGCCTACTGAATGCAAGATCATGAGTTCGATCCCCAGTACAAAACAAAAACAAAACACCAAAAAAGTACAGACAGGCAGGCAGACAAAATTGCCCAGGCTGGTCTAGAATTTGTTCCAATCTGGCCTGGCTAGAGCCTACTAAGAAACTAGGAATAAGGTTTTCAACTGAGTATCATTGGTTTTGTTGTTGTTGTTTTTTTTTTTTTGGTACCAGGTATTGAATTTACGACCTCATGTTTGCCAAGTAGGCACTTACACTTATACTAGGCTAAATCCATGGCCCCTGTATCATTGTTTAACAATAGTTAGTTCAGAGGTTAATGACTAGAATTAGTGATGAAATTTAAAAAAATATTCTTTGAGGTGTATTTACAGAAGGTGACCAGGTCTAGGAAAATATCATGTAGAAGATAACAAATTATTTTTGGAATGGTAATAAGGGATAAAATTGGGACTAACTATCCTATAGAGACAAAGACAAAGAAAGATAAGGAGACACTAAAAACAGACCAAAAAAAAGCCAGGTGGTGTGGCACACACCTGTAATCTATCATTCTGAGAGGCTGACACAGAAGGATCACAAATTAGAACCCAGTCTGGGAAATTTAGTGAGACCCTGTCTCAAAATTAAAATAACTAATTAATTAATTAATTTAAAAGGTTTGGAACCTGGGTATGGTATCACACTCCTGTAATCCCAGCACTCAGGAGGCAAGAGGATCGTTGTGAGTTCAAAACCAGCCTAGGCTACAAAGTAAGCCCAAGGCCATCCTGAACCACATAGTGAGACTCTGTCTCAAAAGGACAACAAATAAATAAATAATTAAATGGTTTTGGGGTATAGTTCTATATGAAGGCCCTGGCTTTAATTCCCATCATCTAGGGGAAGGGAGGAAACAGACCAAAAGAGGACCTAGAGATTGTTCAAAAAAGAAATGGTTGTCCTGGAATATAATGAGTTGTCTATTAATTGAACAATAAAAGCAATGGCAATAATATTGATTCAGGACTTCTGGCTGAAAATAGCAAATGTACACATGCATTTATCTTCGCAACCTCCTGAAATGTGAAATTAAACAAAGATGTGGAAGATATAATAGTGAACAACAAAATTAATAAATATTTGAAAGAAAAGGAGATAAAGTAATAATCTCTACTTAGCAGAAAGGAGAAAACTCAATCTATACTATGAGGGGAATAAATATGTTACCAAAAATCAGTTGGTTCCATGAACTCCAGAAATCTAAAGAATTAGAGACATTAGTTATATCAGACAGAAGGAGTGGAAAAGTACTAGAAACATTACAATTCATTGCAATTATAAAAAAGAATGAAATACATAGGATACCCTTTTTACAATCTCCCATAAAACCAGACTTCTCCTGTCTCACACAGGAGGAAGAGGTTTATTTTATGAGTAAACTGAATCAGAATAACTGTATCCAAACACATAAAATACAATGCATGGTGGAGATAAATCACCTTGTGGAAAATAATAAATGATACTCTATGAAAAATTATAAATGACCATTCATCTTTCCTATTCAGTTCCTAAAATATTGGCTTAAAGAATGTAAAAGTGGTGGGTAGAGAAAAGGCCACAGCAGGAAGCAAGCCCAGTCTAGGAACCAGTGCCATGCATGGGCTGCCACCAGACTGGAACAGCCAAACCCCAGCTTCTCCCCATGACTCAGCACCATTCACAGACCAGGGGTAGAGAGAAGGCCACACCAGGAAGCAAGCCAAGTCTGGGAACCAGTGCCATGTATGGGCTGCTGCTGGACTGGACAAGATAGACCTCAGGGCCTTCCAGAGCACCAACACCCCCATCCCCACCCCCACCCACCTTCCCTGGTTTAATCTGGAGAAACATAGGCTGTGATGATAGCTGTGGAGATGAAATGTAATTGGATGCCTATGGTGCTTTGGTGTTTCACTAACACCTAGGGCCAGTGGTCTGATCATAGGTTCAGAGGATAGTGGATGCATTGTGGCACTTGTGAGGATCCCCTTCTGAGGGTTGCAGCCATTGTTGATTCCCTATGGTCTTGTTTTAGAAGTCTTATATCATTTGTTTTGTTGAGTTTTATTTTATTTTATTTTGTTTATGTCAAATCTGATGGCAGGAGCAGCTATCTCAAAGATAGCAAGAAATATGGTAGCAATTTTGGATTTACTATGGGCATGTTTTTAAGTCCTTTATCACATTCATTGTTTTGTTTTTATTGTTTCTATTCTATTCTGTTCTGTTTGATTTTTACTATGTCCGAAGTTATCTGTAGCTATTTTGAAGACATCAAGAGGCATTATGGTAACTATTGTTGATTTCATAATATGTTGAAGTCCTGTATCTCTTACACTGGTTTGTTTTGATTGATTTTATTCTGTTTTATCCTCTTTTTAAAAAAAAGAATCTAAAAGCTCTATGAAAGAAAAAATAAGTCATATATAAATAGGATCAGGACTTAAAACATTATCATCTTTCTTAGTAATAATGATGGAAACAGTAACAACAATGAAAATAACAAAGAAATGATAAAACACCTTTCAAAATTCTGTGTGTGGGGAAATGGTCTCTCAACCTATATTTCTATGCCCAACTAAACTATCAATTGAGTAGGGGAGTAAAATAAAGATATTCCAAGGTAATGAAGTCTCAAAAAAAAAAATTAAGTCCCATGAATCTATCATAAGTAGTGTACTAGAGGATGTGTACTAGCATATTGAAAGAGGAAATCCAGAAACAGGAAGACATGAGAACCATGAAATTTAGGTGCTAATATATAAGAAACACACTATCATAGTAGATTTCAAGAATGAAATTTGTATAGGAAGTAAAGAAAGCATACAGGCCACATTGGACTAAGTAGATAGAAGCTCCAGGTTGACCATCTTTAAAAATAAATTAGTTTTTAAATTATTTTGAGAGTGGTTTTATAGTTACAGTACAGAGTTTGGAAAATAAATGATGGCTAAATAGAAAACTAAGCAAATGAAACACTTAAGAAGGTTTTATTTAATAGGTAATCATTAACTGTAGGAAAACCTCTAAAAGGTTGGTAAAAAAGAAAATGTAATCAGTATATAGTGGCTCAGTGTCAACAATATTTACATAATTCAAATAATGTAAACATTATTTTTCCCTAAATTGTGACATATTGGGAATATATATGGGGAGAAAGTAAGTGGAAAAATTGTAAAAGATTGTTAAATGTTTATTTTCCAGAAAAGGAAACAGATTTGAAACATATAGCTCAGTGGTAGGGTGCTTGCCTAGTATTCTTGAAGTTCTGGGTTCAATCTCCAGTACTGCAAAAAACAAAAAACTGCTGGGCATGGTATGCTTGCCTATAATCTCAGCACATAGGAGGCTGAAACAGGAGGATTGCCACTAGTTTCCCTGGTCTACATAGTGAGTTCAAGACCAGCCTGAACTATACAGCAAGATTCCATTTCAAAAAAACCAAAAACAAAACCCCAAAAACTACAGATTCTAGTATCCCACTACCAGGTTCACTTTAAAGCAGAATATCTGCATAGACCTACTTATATAAATGGCTTTAAAAGATTATAACTGGCTATGATCCAGTTGAAAAAAGCATAAGCAATAAGATCATGGATTTAAAGCCCAGTGCAGGACATATTTCATGGACCCTCAATTCTATTCAGCAGACTTAATTAAGCATCGAATTCATTACAAAGAAAACCCCCCAAAAAAGAGAATTTAGGACTGGTAGAGTGCTTGCCTAGCATGCCCTGGGTTTGATCCTCAGGGAGAAAGGAGTGGGGAGGAAAAAAAGAGAGGAGGAGGAGAGCTAGAATATTGAAATGGGTCAACATAATCTATCACTGTTACAAGAAAACCTTCTTAAAAGTATATAAAAACCAATTATTTAGTAACAGAATCTTTGTACATGAAGGATAGTAATTTACATTGACAAATTAAAACTAACTTCTTTATTACAACCTAAAATGATAGGTGATAAATAAAAACTTTTATTATATGATCAAATTAAATATACAGTTAATATACTCCCTTCAATATAGCATATCTTTGAGATTCTGTTGAATTTTAGTTGCCATAGCAACCCGAATAAACCCTTTATTGCTGTAGATATCTGTAGCTATTTATAAATGCAACAGCTGGATCTGTCCAACTAAATTTCTTTTATAAGACAACAGAGCAGTTTACATTTGCTCTGAATAACCTGAAAAAAATCCAGAGACCATTAAAACTAAAACTGTAATTTTGATATTTATATCTTAAATATAAAAATGAAGTATACTCCATAGAGAAAAAAGCAGAGAAGAGAAAAATATTACATTTTCATTTCATTGTTTTGTGAAATAGCAATGTTTAAAAAGCTTTCTAAACTATTCATGTTTTTCTGAGTGCCAATATGCTTAAACCTTTGTATCAACTTCACTCCAGATTTATACAATGCAAGATGATACACAGAGATGCAACCACTAGTATTTACAGAAAACATTAACAGCGCCTGCCTGACAAGCACAAGGTTGTGAATTTAATTCCTCATACCAAAAGAGATTTGGGATGCTCCAAGGGGGAAAAAAAATGCAAAACCTTTGCAACCATACAGCCCGCACTGCAGTTTGTGCTTTATAACATCTGCTTCCATTCACATATTTGTTTACCTCTCATTTAGTGCTATGCCTCAGAGTCTCTTTGCTCTCTTTTTCATTTTTTTCTTGCTATTGTTACTGCCTACTTTCCTTTGATATATGCTTCTTTCCTCCTTTCTTAGTAGTAACTCTCATCTCTATCTGGGTTGTCTTTTTCCTGCCAAATTCCTCCCAGAAGCTGCTACTCAACTCCTACTTAAAGCCTTGCCTTTTTCAACAATATATGTTTTAAAATAATCTCTTTTCTTTAGTCTCCTTTTAAAATCTCATTAACTTGATGCATTTCAGCTAGTTATTAGAAAATATAGCTGATTAAACTTTTTCATACTATCAGTTGTGGTGGTCATACCTATAATTCCAGCACTTTGGGTGGCTAAGGCAGGAGGATTGAAAATTTAACCTCAGCCTGGCAATTTAATTGACTAAGGGAGACTCAGACTCAAAACAAAAAATGTAAAATGGGGTGGGCATGTAGCCCAATATGAAGGCCCTGGGTTCAACTCCCAGTGGCAAAGCAAAGCAAAACAAACAAACAAAACAAAATAAAAACAGCACCCAGGTATGGTGGCAGAAGCCTGTAATCACAGCACTCAGGAGGCTGAGGCAAAAGAATCCTCATAAGTTTGAGACCAACCTGGGCTACACAGTGAGTTCAAGGCCTGTCTGAAAAGCAAAAACAAAACAAAAAAATCTAGTTTAACTAAAAAGTACATAATTATGAAATAAGTGGTACCATTTTAGACAGAATGGAGGAGAAATCTGGGAAAGGACAGTTTTCACATACTTCAGTCCACTCCCCTCTTTACCATTAATTATATAATAATAGAGTTAGCAAACTTAAGAAATGCTTTGCCTAATCCTATATACTCTCAAAATAAGTTTCCTTCATTGTTGAAGATGAGTTCAGTTTTTATTCTATCTCTACCTCTTCTGTTAGTTTGTGAAGGAAAGGCAGTTATTTTTGTTGCACTAGAAAAGTGCATGCCCTGCCCTAAGCTAAGTAAAATCAATCATCTAAAATGTACATATCTATACCAAAGGGCTCATGGTTACTTTGGCATCCACTGAAAAAGGGGCTTGAATGTAGAGGTCTTCATAATGAAATGAAACAACTTTCTTCTTTTTCCGGCATACTCCTTCCTCCTCTGTAGGTGATTATAAAAATGCAACATTTAGTTGAAAGTCTACAATATTAATTATATAATCACATATAAACTGTTTACCATTTGTACCTTAAACATCATACATTACAATAAAAATTAAACATGTCATTAAATATTTCAGATTAATTTACATTTTATTTGACTGTAACAGAATTTGGTATCTATTAGGTCTTTACAGTTTATTGTTCATCAAGTGTGGCAATCTGTTTATCTAAAATTTGCAAGACTATTGCTACTAACCCATAATTTTGACTCATTCTCACAAATAATTTCCTTTTCTCATGATAAACTTTACATTTACTTTTAAATATTTGCTTGTAATGCTGAAGTGAGATAACAGTACATAGACTGTAATTACAATTTGGAGACAACAATGAACTAACAGTCATTCATATGTATCTTAACTTATTCAGACAGTCGGCCAATGTTTTATTCATATATTTAATATATGACCTATTTTTATACACTAAAAGGCCCACTCTTTTAGCACTTTGATCATATCTTTTACAGTTGAATCCCAAGTAATTTGAAAAAGAAAATTAACTTATTGAACACGAATAGACCCTGAAGTTAGCAATGCCAGAAGGTGGTGCTATAGTGGTCCTTTTCTGGTCAGGGGGATATTTTTTTAAGACCCTTGGTGAAAATGTGGATAATACTGAACCCCATTTTTTTGGGTTTTTTTTTTTTTTTTTTTGGTACTGGGGATCGAACTCATGACCTAGTGCTTGCCAGGAGGCACTTATGCCACTGAGCTAAATCTCCGCCCCTACATATACATATCTATAATAAAAGTTTAATTAATTAATTAATTAATCTTTTTGAGACAAGGCATCACTATGCAGTTTGGGCTGGTTTTGAGCTCATTTTGTAGCCCAGGCTGGTCTCAAACTCACAGCAGATTCTCCTACATCAGCTTCCTAAGTGCTGGGATTACAGGCGTACACCACCATGCTTGGCTAAAAAAGTTTGATTTATAAATTAGGCACACTAAGAAGTTAGTAATAACTAATAGTAAAATAAAACAATTATAACAGTATATAGTATTTTAATAAAAATTATACGATTGTAATCCCCCAAAAGATCTTATTGTGCCAGTATGGTGGTGCATACCTGAAATCCCAGCACTCTGGAGGCTGAGGCAGGACTGTCACAAGTTCAAGGCCAGTCTAAACTACATAGTGGGACAATGTCTCAAAAAAAACCCACCAAAAATATTTTACTGAGCTGCGCATGATGGGACATATCTATAATTTCAACATTCTGGGAAGGCCAAGGCTGGAGAAAAGCAAGTTTGAGCCAGCCTGGACAATTCAGGGATTTTGGGAGACCTTATCTTAAAAGAAAAAAAAAAAATTAAAAAAAAGCAGAGGTGGGATAAGACCAAAAAACCCTAACTATTTATGGATTTTAGCAACCTCAGCATATTATTTTCTTTTTTATTTTTCCTTTTTTTTTTGTTTGGGTACCAGGGATCGAACTCATGTCCTTGTGCTTACCAAACATGCTCTTGAACCACTGGGCTAAATCCCAAGGCCTTTCTTTTTCTTATAATTCTAGAATTTTCACTTAAAGCACTTTAGAGGTTCTCTTTTAAAGTATATCCAAATTGCCAGCATCACTGCTCTTGAACTTTTGGGCCACTATTAGGTAATATAAGAGGTAACAGGACACAATACTGCAGTACCACCAGAGATGATCTGATAACCAAGATAGGTATCAAGTGATTAATGGGTAGGTAGAATATGAATACAGCTAGATACACCAGACAAACAGATAAATCACATTCCAAGTAAGATGGTATGAGATTTCATCATGCAACACAGAACAGCACATAATTTAAAACTTATGATTTATTTCTGAAATTTTCCATTTATTACTTTTGGATAGTGGTTAAATACAGGTGACTGAAACCATGGGAGGCAAAACCACAGGCTTGTGACAAGGAACTTGAGGTTTGGGAGAGTCAATACACACTAGGTCACACATTAATTAATGAGGACAAAATCAGTTCCACATCTGTCTGACACCAAAATCTGTAACTTTTATCACTGTGCTACACTGATATATTCAGGGGAAAAAATGTAATTAGAAGTAGGACTATGGGAAATGGAGGTGGGCAGAGACCAGCAACCATGTAACCATTATAGCAGCAGACTTCATTATCTTATTTGATAAGGATTTATAAAGAAGAAACAGTTCAGAGGATCCTGGGAAGATGGCGGAACAGTAAGCAGCAAAGTAAACAGCCTCACTGAGAAAAACAGTCCAGATGCTGGAATATAGCATTCTGGAGAAGACAACAAGGAAGAAAGTGGGTCCCCTCGACCCAGGAAAAACCTAAAGTGAGAATTGAAGCCCACAGAGAGAATAAAAAAAAGAAAGAAAGAAAGAAAAAAACTTAAACAGAAAAAGGCAGTAGCTGGCAGTGCTTTCACCCAGAGCTGGAACCACTATGCCCTGTGCGAGAAGTACTGATCAAACCTGGGGAGCACAGTCACAGTGAAGCTGGTGGCTGGCAAGCCCGAAGGCCTCAGTGGGGAGACATGGTGGCAGAGGGGAGCAGAGGACTGGAGAACTGCCCTGGCTAGTGGTGAGTGTGGGGAACTCAGTCCTCCCACGGGAGTGGGCAATTGACCAGGGGTCATTTTGGAGTCAGGCAGGATAAGCTTGGAACCAGAACTGCAGCTGGCTTCATTCAGCCACTCCTAGCTCGGAGCAGATTGGTGGAAATTGCTTGGACTGAGTCCCGCCCCTGTACGCAGTCCAACAGTCACCACCTACGTTTCCCTAAAGCTATCCACAACCAGCTCTGTCCTGCTGCATGGACTATACCTGGTGAGGGCTCTCTGAGGTTAACCAGCTCCGGAGAGAGGTGCCAGCCTGCCCCACCTCTGCTTGCATTCCACCAGCTACCGATAGCCCAAAAGCAAACAGTTTTGCTTCAGAGAAATTATAACCAACACAGGAAATGCCTGGGACCCCACTACCCACTTGTCTGGAAGAAACCAGGAATATGTCAAGACAAAGAAGCAAAAGGCAGTCTCTGGCCTCCAACCCAAGAAGTACTGGTCCAAAAGATGTAAACATGGAAGACATCGGGAGTCATATGCCTGAAGTTTCTGAAGCAACAGCAACAGAAATAAAGAAACAACTTCAAGAGGCTATAAAAGAACTTAGAACAGAAATATTATCCCAACTAAAAGAAGAAATGAGAAACATAATAAAAGAATTGCTAAGCACCTCTAATGAAGACACAGATGGAAGAACAGAGGAGCATAGAAAAATGAGGCAAACCTTCAATGAAGAATACAAAAAAGTTTTAGAATACATGAAACAGATTCAAAGAGATTACCAGGAAATTAAAAACTCCATTGAAAGCTGGCAAAACTGCTTCAAAGAAACTAAAGATAGTCTATCAAACCTTCAGGACAGGTTTGCAGCTTGCGATTGTGAAAGGAAAGATCTCTCAAAAATAACAAGGGACCAGGAAGTAACAATACAAAGGCTACAAGATGACAAGAGAGAGTATAACTTAAGAATAAGAGATATGAGTGAAGTAGCAGGGATAAACACAAATGACATTAAAAGTCTATTTACAGAAATAATTAAAACTTCCCAAACATAGAAAAAGGAAATGATATTCAGATAAGTGAGGCATACAGAACTCCAGCCAGCTATAACCAAAATAGATCTATATCCAGACATATAATAATCAAGATCCCAGAAATTCAACACAAGAACAGCATGTTAAAAGCTGTCAAGAGAAAAGAAACAGATCACCTATATAGGAAAACCCATCAGAATCACGACATACTGCTTGACACAAACCATCAAATCAAGAAGAGCCTGGAGTGAAAGTATTCCAAGTCCTAAAAGAAAATGACCTCCAACCCACATTGATGTACCCTGTAAAACTATCTTTCAAAATTAATGCAGAAACAAGATACTTCCATGACAAAGAGGAACTGGGGAGTTCATGGCCACCAAACCAACCCTACGAAAAATACTGAAGGACATTCTAGAGAGAGAAAAAAAGACCATGGTTTCACGAACAGCGGCAGAGGGGATTTACTGAACGGGGCAGACAGTAGAATGAAGGGGAAAAGTAAACAACTAACAGCAGAAAAATAGCATGGCAGAGATGAAGCAAAGAAGGTTGGCCATAATCACTAATATAGATGGCCTTAACTCACCAATAAAAAGAAGTGCAAGCAGAGTGGATCAGGAGATAGGGTCCACCAATATGCTTTATATAAGAAATACATTTAACCCAAAAGGGGGTTTATAGACTGAAAGTCAAAGGTGAGAAAACAATGCTCTATGTGACAGGGAACCAGAAAAAAGTGGGGTAGCTTGCCCATCAGCTGCAGGTTGGTTAGAAAGCCATGACAGTTTTATATAATGGGAAACTACTCAGCTATAAAGAAAACCTTGAGGCTCTTGTAGGTAAATAGATACAACTTGAGACCATGCTCAGAGGTAAAAATGTTCAGAATCACTTAGGTAAATAGCGGGTTGCCTCCCTAATATAAAAACTAAAGGAGTTAGTGGGATCCAAAATGTACAATACGTCCTGTAAAAGTGAAAGGGGAGGAATTGTCTAAAAAGGGAAGGCAGTAGCCACTGTTAATTTATTATCATGATTTGAAACCCATATTGTTTTCATTGTTCTGTTTAGAAGCAGGGTCTCACTACATACTTCAGACTGGTTTCATTCTGTTTCAGTTTGTCTACCTGTATTAGATTTGATGGCATGGACAGCTATTCCAAAGATAGCAGGATATATTATGGTAACAATTTATGATTTCCTATTAACTTGATTTGAAGCCATGTATTGCTTTCACTGTTTTGTTTTCACTGATTTTATTCTATTCTGTGTTGTTTGATAGTATCAAGTCTGATGGTATAGGCAACTACTTTGAAGACAATAAAATACACTAATGATACCTATTCTGACTATTATCTTCTTTTGAAGTCCTATAATATCTCCAATGTTTTGTTTTTATTGGTTTTGTTCTGTACTTTTTTGTTCAATTTTATTATGCCTGACGATATGGGCAATTCTTTTGAAGATAACATGAGGCATTATGGTAGCCATTATTGATCTCCTTGTATTTTGTTTTTAAGTCATGTGCCATGTTCGTCCTTTTGTTTTGATTGACTCTATTTTGTTTTGTCTCATTTGGTTTTATTCTCTTCAAAATAAAAAAATATAATTGAAATGCAAGTCAAAAAAACCAAACCAAACAAAAAAAGAAACCATTCTTTTTGAGTACTTATTATATACCAGGCACTGTTCAACTACTCAAAAATTCCTGTCTTTATGAAACTTATATGAAGACATTTTTCCAGGAAGCAATACAGTTTCAAAGAAGAAAGAAGTACTATAGGATGATAAACATCAGGACCATGGTAAACATCACCCAATATCTATGAAGCCTAATTAATAATTAATGGCTTATATATAGATTACCAGTATCTGAAATATCAAAAAAAAATAGTGAACTTGGGGCCTATATTAAAAATACACTAAAGTTCATATATGGGAATAAGTAGGTTTCAAATCTCTATAGTGAAAGTTCAGTTACTTTTTTCACCTATTCCTTGCAATAGTAATATTAAATGTATTGGGCTCTTTTTTTGGGGGGGGTACCACGGATCAAACTCACAATGTTGTGCTTGCCAGATAGGCTCTTATACCACTGAGCTAAACCCCCAGCTCTGGCCTCATTTTTTTTTTTTAAATTTTTTAAATTTTATTTAAAGAGCAAAAAAAGCAAAACAGAAAAAGGGGTAGAAACAATACAGAATTTCAGAAAAAAAGCAGTAAGAAATCACTGGTTGATAAATTACATATTGTCTTCTTAGACCTAGTTGTTAAAGTTACAAAAGTAAAGCATACAAAGTGGACATTCAAACAGTGAGACTGCAAAGAAGTTCAATGATCCAGTAACAACTTAGCAACATGGTTTTCAATCCTACACACTTAAACATACATGCAGCCATATCCTCTAGAGCACTTTCTTTTCTTCTTTTTACTTTTTAAGTCCATTATCTGCTTAGTTATATCCTGTTTCAGGTTGCTCAGTAC
>PVLA01010518.1:21880-62727 GCA_004027455.1 Hydrochoerus hydrochaeris | reverse complement strand
GGTTGCTGGAGGCCCTCTAGATAACCCCTTTGTGAGGACTGATTGTGGGGTTTTGCCTTCTGTGAATAATGTGAGAGAAGTTTATGCGGGAGCTTTGGGTGAAAGAGCTCATGGAGGAGGATTTACAAAATTCCTGTGAGACAACTACCCTGAGACACTGGACAGGCAGCCAGAGACGGGCAACTAGGACCCATATGTTACGCCACCAGCCGCCTAAGACAGGCACAGGACCAATTGCTGTCCTGCAGGCCCATGATGGGTAAGGCCTGGTTGGGTACATGTGAAGAGTACTTGACCTAAGACAGGCGCTGTCCTCGCAGGGACTGCCACTCCCATAAATGATAAGGAAAGCAATGTAGGGAGCGGCATAATAATCTCACATATCTCTTCCTCCTGCGGGCATCCGGGTATGTCGGCTTGCATTTCCCAAGCTGACTAAATGTCAAGATTAAAATTTTAATTGATACCAATTGCCCTGAACCTGGGGCGTCTTCTGCTTGGAGTTGAGGTCAATTAACACCTATTGTTTGGGATTGTCCCTGCCTGGCCCTGGGCCTGGGGCGTTTCCTGCTTGGGGCTGGGGGTTGCTGCCAAGGTTGGCAAATATATATTCCAGCTTCTAAAAAATAAAGGCGGATTCAGATTCACTCACAGACTGGTGTGCAGTGTTTTCTGTCTCTCACTCGCCGACTCCCTGTCCACCTTTGGGAAACCCTAGCCCTGCCGCAGCTGGACTCCGGCAAAAGTAGTTACTGTGAATGGCGTATGGGTCTTAATGACCTGCGGGGCCAGCGGCACCATTTTGAGTATCAAACAGGGCGGCGCCATTTTGAATGTCCTCATGTGTCCCAGACAAAGGAAGTGGCGGCAAGTTGCCATCTTGAAGGGGCTCTGGAGTATCAAGAATCACAGAGCCGGGACGACTGGGCACACTGGGCATGTCTGAGGGCAGCTTTGGGGTAGGATTGCGGGAGGAGCGTAGTGTAGCCTCACCTTGAGTAAGCATTTTATCAATTTGGGGATCTGCATGATGTTGAGTCAGTAGCTCAGAAACTAGAGTCCAACATGCAAGAGGTCATTGGGACTTTTCTCCTGTCCCCTTTGGGACCAAAAAACTCTATAGTAGTATTTTAAAGCACTTTTTACTCTTTTTTATCTTTTCATGTCAATGGAGCCCTTTAGAGGGAACCAGGGGTACACCTTGTGTACAAACTAAAAGTATTGTAATAAATCTTTGGTTTTAACCTTTATCCCTCTCACTTTGATGGCCTTGCTGAGGCCAGGAACGAACAACTCATGTTCACTTAAAGCTTGACCCATGCCGATTACGTTCACTTACCATGATTCAGTCGTCTGTACAGATCACAGAGACGGAGTCCCCCGGTTACCATGGCCATGGCTTTTCCTCTGTGAACGATCCCTCGTTGACTTCCTCGTATTGGGACCCCACGTTGGGCACCACTTGATCCGGCCTGCGGATCAATCCGTGAGTTTCCCCTGGAGGAAGGAAAACGGGGTGGGGGCTGGGTAAAGAGAGAGAGATGGAGACAAATTGAGGGATTCCAATCAAGCCTCGTTTATTGAAAAAGCATTCCTGGCTTATAAAGAAGCAGAGGCAGGAAGTTACAGATAGGTCGCCATCATTTCCTGGGTCGGGCGGGAGAGGATTGTGGGAAATGTAGGCTGATGCACTGGATGCCCACAGGAGGGAGAGACAGAGCGGCAGCCATTAAGCTATCATGCCGCTCCCTACAATTCCTCTTCTGGATTCTATTTGTATGAAATGTCTTACTCCAGTCCTTCTCTTACAGTCTACATGTGTCAATAAAGATGCAGTGAATTTCTTAAAAGCAACATACAATTAGGTCATTTTTTTAAAAACCCACTTAATCCCCTTTTGTCTTGAATCTGGAGAACCTAATCCATCCATATTCAAGGTAATTTTGTGAGGTAGATCTCACTACAGTCATTGGGTAACTTGTTTTGTTGCAGTTCCTTTCCTTTTTCTCCCTCTCTTACCATCTTCTTGAATTATTCTAGTGGTGTATTTTGATTGCTTTCATACTATTTTTTATTTGTCTGTTATAGATATTTGCTTTGTGGTTACCATGAGCCTTGTGAAAAAGCATCTTTTGATTAGAAAATCTATTTTGATATGATAGAAAACATAATCATAAAGACAAGAATAGAAACAAATAAGCAAAACATACTAAATACAATAAGAAAGCTGTACTCTGAAACACTATCTCTCCCCATATTTTGAATTTTTGATGCTATATTTTAAATCTTTCTTTATTGCTTGTTAATATAATTGTTTTGCTTTTAAACTTCATACTCAAGAAATGACTGGTTTATGCACCGTGCTTACAAGATACAACTGGTTTATGTGTTAGCAATCAAAATACACTACTAGAGTAATTCAAGCAGATAGTAAGAGAGGGAGAATTTCTATAATTACTCTTATAAGTGAGTTTTATGCATTTCCATTTTCTTTTGTTAATTTTTAGTGTGCCTTTCTCTTCATTTGCAGAATGTTCCTTAGCACTTCTTTCTGAACAGAAAAGATGGAGGAGCTAGACTGTCTTGGCTTTTGTTTGGGAATGTCTTTATCCTTCATTCTAAATGATAGCTTCCCATGGAACAGTGCTTTCTGTTGACAAGCTTCTTTCAGTACTATGAAAATCTCATGCCATTCTCTCTTGGTCTGAAAAGTTTCTACTGAGAACTGTGAAATATGCTGTCAGGCAAATGGGAATCTTGCATCCTCAAGAATCTTATCTTTATCTTTCCCCCTTTGAGAACTTTATTGTAAGTTGTCTTAAGATAGACTTACTTGAGTTAAATATGATCAGTTATATATGACTTTTCCATACTTGAACATTTGTGTACTTCTCTAGATTTTTGGAGATTTCATTATTATTTCTTTGAATAAGTTTTCTACAGCTTTGGCCTTCTCAAGTCCTTGAACCCTGAAAACCCAAATATTTGCTTTTTAGTTCCATCCCAAAGTTCACATATGCTTTCTTTATTCCCTTTCATTGTTTTCTTCCTTTTTCTCTTCCAACTCTTTATTTTCAAATAGCTTGTCTCTGAGGTTCCATCCTCAGGCAGGCCTAAAATAAGGTTGTTAAAATAAGGTTGTTAAGATCTTCCCAGAATTGGATTTTACCAGCCCAGCACTAAGTTCTGGGGAAATTCTTTGCTTATTACCATGCCCTGACTCCCAGCAAAATAGAATCTTGCACAACACTGTGCCATCTGAAGGTGGGAGAGTGTTGGTAAATGCATTTTCTTGGCCACCTAGGCTGATATTAAGCTGTGGAACAATTGAGCCTTACATGGCAAGGATTTGCACTATCTTGGAGTGCACAGAGGCCCATGGCAAAACTGTTAGTGGTCCAGACTGAAACACAAGTATGTCCCACTGCCACTGGGGCTCAGTTGTCTATTAGGTATTAGGGAAGTCCCAAGGACACTTGTTTGGCAGCAGCTGTGCTGCCAGGCTTGCAAGATAAGTTGTGGAACCAGACCGTTGGCCAGGCATTTGGTCTCATACCACTGCACAGTATTGGAAAGAGCAAAAGAATGAACCAATCTGAGGACTGAATATCAGATCTAGAATACATGATTGAGGTTAGTTATCACAAAAAGAAATATTTCTTTAAAATAGCAAGGGACCATGAAAAATCAATCCAACAGCTGAAAGATGATGCAAACAAGAACAACATAAGATGTATCAGAGGCAACAAAAAAGCAGGAGACAATGCAAACAACAAGAACAAAAAATCCATTCACAGAAGTAATGGCAGAAAACTTCCCAAGCATTGAAAATGAATTTAACATACAGATAAGTGAGACATATAAAATTCCTATTAGCCACGCCCAAAATATATCTACAGCAAGGCATATAATAATCAAGATTCCAGAAATTCAGCCCAAGAACAGAATATTAAAAGCTGTTAGAGGAAAGAAACAAATCAGCTATGAAGAAAAAAGCCAATCACAATCACAGTAGACTTTCCAAGACAAACCTTTAAGTCAAGGAGAGCTCGGAGTGAAATATTTCAAGCCCTAAAAGAAAACAACCTCTAACTCAGACTGATGTGAATTGTAAAACTGTCTTTAAAATGGACAAGTAAGATACTTCCATGACAGAGAACAACTGTAGAAATTCATGACCACCAAACTAGCACTACAAAATGTTCCAAAAGATATTCTAGAAAGGGATAAAGAAGATGACAATTCCATGAACAGCAGGAGAAAAATTCTACCTGGTAATGCAGACAACTGAATAAAGGGGAAAGACAGAGAACCAACAATCAGAAAATAACATGGCAAAAATAAATCAATACATATTAATTATAACCATCAATGTAAATGGTTTGACTTCAACAATCAAAAGAACACACTGGCAGAATGGATCAAGAAACATGATCCAGCAATATGCTGCATACAAGAAACACAATTAACTCAAAAAGAAATTCATAGACTGAAAGTCAAAGGATGGAAAACAATACTTCATGCAATAGGAACCCAGAAAAAAATCAGGAGTAGCTATTCTATTTGCAGACAAAGTGAATTTCAAACCAAGACTGATTGAAAGAGACAAATAAGATCACCACATCTTTGTAAAGGGAACATTCCAAGAAGAAGACATAACAGTCATAAACATATACACACCAAATGCTGCCACACCCAACTATATAAAGCAAATAATGGACATAAAAAGTCAAATAAGTACTAGCACAAAGATAATGGGGGACCTCAGCACCCCACTGTCACAACTAGGCAGATCAACTAGACAAAAAAATCAACAAAGTAATATTAGAACTGAACCAAACCAGTGAACAAATGGACCTAGTAGATATCTTCAAGAGTGTTCCATTACACATAAAAATACATATACTTCTCAGCTGTGCATAGAATGCTCTCCAAAATAGATCACATAGCTCACAGAACATGCTTAAGTAAATGCAAAGGAATTGAAATTATTCCACGCATATAATCAGACCATGGTGCAGTGAAATTGGAAATCAATAGCAAAAGAAATCACAAAAGTTACATAAACATATGGAAATTAAATAACACCTTGTTGAACAACCAATGAATGACAGATGAAATTAAAGAAGAACTTATGCAGTTTCTACAATTAAATGATAATGTTAATACAACATATCAGAATTGGTGGGACACAATGAGAGCAGCGTTAGGAGGGAAATTTGTAGGAGTAAATTTCCACATCAGGAAAATAGAGCAAGCTCAAATAAATAACCTAATGTTGAACCTCAAACTTTTAGAAAAAGAAATTAACAAGTCAAACTCAAAACTTGTATGAGGGAGGAAGTTATAAAGATCAAGGGAAAAATTAATGGAACTGAGATTAGAAAACAATACCAAAAAATCAATGAATTGAAGAGTTGATTCTTAGAATAACTGAATAAAATTGACAAACCCCCAGCCAATCTTATCAAAAAATGGAAAAAAGACTCAAATTCATGCAATTAATGATGAAAAGGGTAAAATTACAACAGTTCCTACAGAAATCCATAAGATCATGAATACCTCCTTTGAGAATCTGTACTCAAATAAGATGGAAAATACAGAAGAAATGGGCAGATTCCTAGATATGTATGAATTACCAAAGCTGAATCAAAAACATATAAAAATTCTAAATAAGCTATTATCATTCAGTAAAACTGAAGGATGTAATTAATAACCTGTCAACAAAGAAAAGCCCAGGTCCTGATGGATTTATTGCTGAATTCTACAAGAAATTCAGAGAAAATCTAATGTCACTACTCCTCAAACTCTTAAATTAAACTGAAAGGGCAGCAATCTTCCCAAACTCATTCCTGGAAGCATTGCCTAATGTCAAAACCAGAGAAGGATCCAACCAAAAAAGCAACCTACAGGCAATCTCCCTAATGAGTATAAACACAAAAAATCCTCAGTAAGATACTAAAAGTGCAGCAAACCATCAACAAGATTATACACCACTACTAAGTAGGATTCATCTCAAGCATATTCAACATGTGGAAATCAAAAAATGCAATACACTGTATTAACAGAACCAAGAAAAGAAACCATTTGCATCTCAATAGATGCAGAAAAAGCATTTGACAAAGTCCAACATCTATTCATGATAATATCCCTTCAGAAAACTGGAATTGATGGTCTTTATCTCAATCTGATAAAAGTCATCTATGACAAACATCATACAAAATGATCAAAAATTGAAAACTTTCACTCTAAAATCAGGAACAAGACAAGGATGTCCACTATCACCACTCCTTTTCAATATAGTTCTGGAAACATTATCCAGAGTAATTAGATAAGAGAAGGAACTAAAAGGAATAAACATAGGAAAGGAAGAAGTTAAATTATCACTTACAGATGACATGATAGTCTCAACACAGAAAACCCAAAAAACTTCCCCAATAGATTTCTAGATTTAATAACCAAATTCAGTAGCACAGGTAAATACAAAATTAACACTCAAAAATCAATAGCATTTCTGACACAAATAGCAAACTCACTAAGAAAGAAATTATGGAAATAACACCTTTCACAGTAATATTGAAAACATGAAATATTTAGAAATCAGTCTAACAAAGTAAAAGACTTTTTCAGTGAAACTAAAGTACTCAGAGAAAGGAAATCCAAAAGGATCTCAGAAAATGGAAAGATATCCCTTTCCCTTGGGTAAGAGGAACCAACATAGTAAAAATGAACTTACTTTCAAAATTGTTATACAGATTTAAGCAAACTCAATCAAAATATAATTAGAATACCTTACAGAATTAAAATAAATAATCCTAAAGTGAATCTGGAACCAGAAGAGACCTAGAATAACAAAAGCAATTAATTTTAGACAACAAAGGCACGACAGGCAGCATCACAATCCCTGTCTTGAAAGTATACTACAAAACTACTGTGATAAAACAGCATGGTACTGGCAAAAAAAAACCTAGACCCAAGGATCGAAGCAACAGATTAAAAATGCAGAAATAATTCCAAACACACACAATCACCTTATCTTTGACAAAGGAGCCAAATGCCTTCACTCAAAGGAAAATAGATAACCTCTTTAATAAATAGTGCTGGAAAAATTGGCTGTGTGTAAGCTGAAGATTAAATCTGGACCCATATCTTTCAATAAGCTAAAAATGACTAAATTCCTACAGGTAAATTTTCACTGAAAATTAAATTAGAAATAAATAGAAGTATTTTGAAGTTAGATAACATATTTTAAATAATCTGTGAGTCAAAGAAGAAATCACAAGAGATATTAAAAATACATTTAAATGAATGGAAATGGAAATATAAAATATCAAAATTTGTTGATCCAATTAAAACATTGGTTATAAAGAAATTTCAATGCTTTTGTCAGAAAAGAATAAATACTAATGACTTAAGTTTCCACCTGCAGAAATTAGACAAGAGAAAAGAAATGTAAAGTAACTAAAGGAAGAAAATAGATATAAGAGTCTATTTTCATAAATCAGTAAAGAGAAAACCATCAAACAGAAAATGAACAAAGTGGGCCAGGGATTTAACTCAGTGGCATAAGCACTGCCTGGCAAGTATGAGGCTGTGAGTTTGATCCCTGGTACCCTCTCCCCAAAAAATGAACAAAGCTAAGTGCTGATTCTTTTAAAATACCAATGAAACTGATAAAGCCTTAGCAAATCTGATCAAGGCATAAGACACTATTCAAATCACCAAAATCAGCAATAAGCAAGATCCTTAAAATAAATGTTTAAATAATAATTAGAGAATACTATGAACAACCTTATGCCAATAAGTATGACTTAGGAACTCCTCTGCCCCCAAAGACAACAGATCCTCATTTGGACAGTGACATGGGCCCTTCACAGAGGCTTTGTTTAAGGAGAACTGTGAGGGATGCCATCAGGGCTCATAGAACAACATATCTGCATGTGACACCCATCTCAAGCCTCTCCACATGGCCACATTGTACTAAAGATTAGCCTTCTAGCTTACTGGAGTGCCTGAAAAATAAAAAGTAGAAAAAATGATGCACTATAAGTAGGCTTCTAAGTGACAAAGAGATTTCTATTCTTTCTGGGAATTAAACACAACCCCAAGAGTCCCCTTACTCTGAGTGGCTTAGACATAGACGATCCATTCTGTAAAGCTCTAGACAATGCATTTGCATCATCTGGCAAGGTGCTGGTAGAATATACAATAAGGCCTGAATGCCATGGAAATTACAATATTTCATGAGAAGATTTATTGATTTTATTTGTTTGGAACTATACAATAGACCCTAACATCCAGGCTTGGTGCAATATGCCTACAACCCCAGCTATTCAGGAAGTTGAGGCAGGAGGAGCACAAGTTCAAAGCTAGCCTGGGCAACTTAGCAAGACTCTATCACCAAATTTTGAAAAACTTTTGAAGAGAAGGAATGTAGTACAATGGTAGGGTGCTTGCCCAGCATGTGCAAAGCCCTGGATTCAATCCCAGCACTGGAGGGGAAAAATCAAAAAGAACCTACTTAGTGCAGTCCCACTACTTGGCAAGTGAAATTCTAAACACTCAATATTCATGTGCCTATTCAGTCTAAAAGAAGCCCACTGAGGTTGATGTGATGGGTTCCATTTTGAAGATTAGGAAACTAAAGCAATGTGCCCAAAGTGACAGCCATGGTTCCAGCTGGGTCTTGTAGTATCAAAATCCACAGGATAGGTGAGTAGTTGAGACAATGAAGTCTGTTCTGACTTGTGTCTAGATGTCTCCCCAAAGCCCCATGTGCTCATAGGATGGGGGTTACAAAGGTGGATGGATCTGGGGTGTGTGATAACTAAATTGGGTTAGCACAGTTCTGGGTATGGATCACAGAAGCCTCACCCTGGGTGTGAATGGCACCAAGCAATACGCTTGCAGCATGAACAGAATAGAAAGGGAAAGATTGAAGGCAGGCTGCTGCTGCTTGCTGCTTCACTGCCTTCTGCCAACCATTCAGTGAGCTGTCTCTCCTCTGCCACATCCCACTGCCATGCCACCCTGTGTCAGGGCCAGGCAACAATGGACTGAAATCTCTGCAAACTGTGAGCTGAAATAAACCTCAGGTATTGTGTCACAGTGATGAAAACACTAAGTCTGAAGCCAGGCAGCTCAGGCTTCCAGTTCTGCACACCCGCCTCAGCAGCACAGTGGCCGGGAGACCAGGATGAAGTCATTTGGTCTGGGGAGCCTTGTCTTCCTCACCTGGGAACAGAAATCAGAACTCCCATCATTCAGATTCTGGGGGGATTGAGATGAAAGAGACATGGTGATGAAACCCAGCAACACCTAAACCAAGCTTCATCTTGGCTTGTGTTCTCCAGAAACAAGCCCTAGGGCAAAGCTTCACATGCAATTGTTTATTTGGAACAGAGGCCAGAAACATGGGCAGGGAGAGGGGAAGTGAGGCAGGAAGGGAAAGGAGCTGATGGGAAAGGAGTATTATCTAGCAAGTGAGTTATCAAATGTGCCACTGGGGAAGCAAAGGAGACCAGGTCTCATCTCTCTCCCAATTCTCAGGTAGGAGAGCACTGGCCACCTGCTCCCTGACTGTTAAGGACAGCTTCTGTATAGGCTCTGCAGGAGTGGTTGTGACCTCCAGGCACACACTCTTGGGTAGGTACCAACAGCATCTGTGGCTACTTGGAGAGAAGAACCAAACTCTGAGATGCAGAAAGAAGTAAAGAATGCTGGGCATTCTTTCCAGCTAAGCAAGCTGGAAAAGGAGGATCACGAGTTTGATCCCAGCCTTGTCAATTTAGCGAGACTGTCTCAAAATAAAAATCAAAAAGAGTCTGGGGGTGGTTAGCTCAGTGCAAAGGCCCTAAATTCCATCATGAGTGCCAAAATGAAAGGAGAGAGTAAAAGAGAGAGAGAGAGAAAGACAGAGAGAGAGAGGATTTGCCTTTTTTTCAAAACAGAAAAAAATGTAAGTGGAAGGCCAGAATGTCTAGGTAAACCTCAATTCTTTTCCAACATGTTTCCTTACCAAGCATGAGACTTTTTCCTGGATGCAAGTCAAGTGCTTCAGAAAAGCAACACTGTTCATTACACCCAGGTTGCCACTGGGATTTATAGGTTGAAGCAGAAACCTGCAATCTGTGTGCAAACCCACAGAACCCCCAAAACCAATACTGGCAGTCCCAAATCCTCCCAAGCCTGTCTCCCCGCCTGTGAAATGGGAACGCTGCCTGCACACCACCTCCCTTCTTGTGAATGCAAAGCTTCTCCTAAGCCAGTGATGGCAAACCCACGGCACACACGGCACTGCAGGCAATTTGCAGAAAAGTCTGTGAGATTTGCCATCATTGCCCTAAACTCACACTACTGCAATGCTTTGTGGAGCGGCTGAGGATTGGAAGTAACCGAGGTGGGTCCTGGTGTTAAGACACCTCACTGCGGTGAAGTCTGAGGCATGGGGCTTGATGGGGTTGAGCATACTCAGAGAGAAGAGCACAGGACCAGTCTATCAGTGTCCTGTCACTGCTGTAACAAATGATCACATCTGGGTGGCTTACATCACCACAGCTTTATTATCCTTCCAGTTCTGGAGGTCCAGAGCTAGCAGTGGGCTTTATGGAGCTCATTCCTAGGTGCCAGAAAATCTACATTATTTCAGGCAACCCTAGGGGAGAGCCTGCGCCCTCCCTGTTCTGGCCTGTAGAGACTGCCCATACGGTTCTCTGGTGACCTCCTCAGGCAAATGACTCCCTCTTGCTTTTTTAAAAATATCATGTTTCCTTCCCAGACTCCGGCCCCAAGGTTCACTCTCACACTACTTAAGCATTTGTACAAATGCTTTGCACTCAGTCAGAAATGTCTCCCAGCTGGAGATTCTCATCCTAACTGCAAAGATGCTTTTATCATGTAAGATAATACACTCACATGGTCCAGGAATTAGGTCCTGGATGTCTTTGAGAGACCAAAACTCTTCTGCCCAAGAACCAAGTCCTGGAGAACTGGACTGTTACTTACGGAACTGGTCAGCCTTCCAACTCGATACCAAGCTAAAGGCAGGGGTGATGTCTAAACAGTCAGTTCCCACTGGCATTTTCCATTTCAGAGGTATCTTAGCTCCAGTAAGGGGCTGTGCTGAGAGGAGGGCTGTAACTTTTTTCCTCCCTGCCTTCCTGCCTGCGATATCTTCACCAACTCAAGGGTAAGAAGCTATTTTGGGTGGAATCAAAGCTCTTCAGGCAGCGCAAGGATATGCATGGAGGAGCCCTGCAAAGCCCAGAATAATAATGTAATTATCATTCTGAAGCTATTCCTCCTTCCACAGGGAGAGCTGAACTAGCAGTGCAACTAGGAGGTAGCTCCTGGCTGTGAGGATGAACTGGATTCTACATCTACTCCTCCTGGAAACCCTGCCACCCTGCCATTGGGAGGTTACTGCCCCATCCCTGCCAAGTGACCTTAGTGCTCCATGGCAAACCCAGGAAGGTAGAGCTGCTGCATTCCGCAGACTCATTGTGAAAACAATCGGCTGTTCTCTGAGTCTTCTCAGAGGTCTGTGGTGGGCTGGGTAACGAAGGAAGGTTTCATTTCTTGCTTTCAGCAAGGAGTCCTGTAGCTGGTCCTTGTCTCCAAAAATCTCTATCACTTGTGACACTATGAACAATAATGAGATAAAGTCAGAGGTCAGAGGGTGGCCTTAGGTCAGAGGTCAGCGGGTGTATCTTAGGTCAGAAATCAGGGTCATGCCTTAGGTCAGATGTCAGGGGGTCTTAGGTCAGAGGTCAGGGGTGTGCCCTAGGTCAGAGGTCAGGGGTGTGCCCTAGGTCAGAGGTCAGGGGATGTGTCTTGGGTCAATCTTCCCAGATGGCAATCCTGAGACAAGAAGTCATTTGCAAGTGAGTTATTAAAGCAGTGCTCCAGGGGAAACTGGCAGGGGCACAGGGAACTGAGAAGAGGAAGACTAAACAGGGTACAGTACCCAGCAAAGTTGCGGTCTTAGTTTGACCCCATAGGGAGCTCTAGTGGGGACAGCACCTCCCAGTCTGCCAGTGAAAGCAGAATCCTTGAGCTTCAGGAAGCTGTGTCCACCACTGCTTCTGGTCTGGGTAGAGCTCCCGGGGGTAGAAAGCAGTGCCCGCTCAGAGCAGGGACTCAGTGAGCAGAATAAAATAATTCCTGTTGTGATTACCGCCGTTGTCTTTTTGCTGTCATCTTTGAACGTTAAACAGGACATAGAGCCTCTAAAGTGCCCAGCAGGCACACACAGTGGCACAGGGCAGAAGGGAGAGGGCTGGCCTTGGCTAACACATGGAAAGAAGCTCTATGGCTCCAGAACTGTCACCAGAATTTATCTACCATGTCTGTTATTAAGCACAGGTGAGACGATGAGGGGGAAGGACACAAAACTGGACCTCCTAACTTGCACTTGGCTGAAGGGCAAGAGAAAACGGGGCTGAGAGACCCTGAAAACAAGCATGACCTCTTTACACCATGGCTGGGTTATTGCATGTCAACTGACTTGTAGATGGAGTGCAGCCTTGATCTGAGACAAACTGTAGTGGGTGGCGCTCCAGCAATTACTGGGTAGCCTTTGTAGGTGGCTTAATGCCCTTCTGCCTCAGTTTACATTTGTTAGAATAGCATAATGACAATTTCAACTCCCTCCTGGGGCTATTCTGTGAATAAATGAGTTAATGACAAAATGCTCTTACTGTATATCACAAAGTACTCACTTGCTATCGGTGTTTACTGTAGACTGGTTTCTCTTCCGAATGCTTCATACACATTTACACACATGTAATATTTTCACAGCTCCTTAATGAAGTTGACCCTTTTGTCATTCTTGGTAGACAATCCACATTAAACTACTTGTACAAATCACACAGTCACGTGACAGAGACTGGAACTCTGTCCAGAGCACCTCTGTTTCATCCCAGGGGGGTACGATGTCCACCCTCTGCCCCAGAGCTCTACCAGGGTATTCAGTGTCTCCAGCTGTGACAAGAATTTGCCACCTAGTCTCTCAGAAGCAATGCTCAGCAGTAGTAGATCTCTGCTCTCTGCTGCTAGACCAAAGCCCCGACAGAGCTGTCTAAATGTGGATGTGCCTGGTTGCTATGAATCGCCTGGAATGAATGACTCTGCTTATCTTCCTTTCAAAAACCATTACTCCCCCCACCCCAGAAAACCAGCCAAAACTAATTTCCAAAAATACTTCCAAGGGTCATCTGACCCACAAGCCCAACCAAATGAAATTAAATCCCACCATTCCTGAACATGAGTCATCCTTCATGTATGAGCTATAGATTGATGTTTAACTTCAAATCCCCAAAACCAAGGCTATTGATCTTAGTAATGTAAAGAGTAATATTGCTGAAGAGGAGAGATAGATGGAGGGAAATAGCCAGGCAGTTACAAGTAATGTCCAATACAAAAATATGATAAGTATTTAATAAGTTACAGAAACAATAATCTAGGAGAAGCTGAGAAGAGTGGACAGATGGGGTGAATGGGTGCATTTGCCTTTGGGGGTAAAGAAAGAGTGGGAGGGACACAGGAAACAGAATTGACTACCTAGGGGAATCTACACTCTAGATTCATCTTCGCTACCAGGCCAGAGGGCCTGTCTGGTCCTCCCCTAAGAGTTTTCACTTTTCTCCCAGCCTTCTCTGTTACAGGAAATTAGAATGAGGCACGCAATGAGGTACAAATGAACATTTTAGATCCACAGTGAGAAATCCAGCATCAGGGTAAGCACTGTGTCATCGGGAAGAAAGAATCCCATTCCAGGATGTCTGGGGAATGA
Organism: Hydrochoerus hydrochaeris; assembly: GCA_004027455.1. Taxonomy (NCBI): domain Eukaryota; kingdom Metazoa; phylum Chordata; class Mammalia; order Rodentia; family Hydrochaeridae; genus Hydrochoerus; species Hydrochoerus hydrochaeris. Next base: position 48,935 of record PVLA01010518.1, on the reverse strand, counting down.
GAAATGTTGAGACAAAACAGGGCTATGTTCGATATTTGTGTCCTCTGAAAGACACAAGAAAGTGTGACCGGAGGTTAATGAGATTCAAGTCACTTACAATTTTTTTTAATTTGATTTAAAGAGAGGGGAAAATAAAGCAAAACAGAAAAAAAAGGGTAGAAACAATACAGAATTTCAAAAAAAAATGAACAGTAAGAAATCACTAGTTGATACATTACATATTGTCTTCCTGGATGTAGTTGTTCAAGTTACAAAATCAAAGCTACAAAGTGGACGTTCAAACAGTGAGGCTGCAAACAGCTCAGTTCTCTGATCCAACAAAAACTTAGCAACATAATTATCATTCCTACACCTTTAAATATACATGCAGTTATATCCTTTAGAGCACCTGCTTTTCCTCTTTTTGCTTTTTAAGTCCATTATCTGTTTAGTTATATCATGTTTCAGGTTGCTCAGTACCTTGCTGATCTGTTTTATTGTTGTTATTTACTTTATTTTTAATTTTTTCTCATTTATTATTATTTTTTATATTATTTATTTATTTTATTTTGAAAGTAGTAAAATACAGCAGAACAAGACAGGACATAGCCAACGGAGGCAGTGCAGTGAGATTGGCACAGAACCTCACAGCAGACCACCGGGACAACAGCAATAGGCACAATAGTATATCTGGTTTTCTTCACAATAGTTGTTCCTTCAATCAGGCAGAGCAGTATCGAAGGAAATACCGAAATTACAAGAACAGAATATTGAATAGAGCAATACCATTGATCAAAACAGAGCAAAACAGAGATAAAAATATTTGCCCTCAAAGAGATGGCAGAAGAAAATCCCCCTTATTTGCCATATCACATATAGTCACACTCACAAGACATGCTCAGATCTCCAGCTCTCACTTGCTTGCGGGAGGAGAGTGGGTATGGGGATGGATGTTGATTCTTAGCCCACGTCCCAGTAGGCTCACAGCCGCCCACCAGAGTGGTGAACTGGCTGCCCATTTACCCAGCGCCCCAAAGTCCAACGTCGCTTTGTGGATCTCAGGAAACGCTGAAATGGTTCTCGCCCTGGGGCGGCCGGGGCTTGCCAGGCCACAGCCACCTACCAGACCGGCATGCTGGCAGCTGCCTGTTTTCCCAGCACCCCAAGGTCCAACATCAAAATTTTTTTTATATTAACAGAAAAATATTTCTTGTTATAGTATCTGTGTAAATTCTGACATGAACCAACCTTGCATGAAATTTTTTAATTTAAATAGGAGAGACAGACAGAAATAGAGATGTTTTATCTGTTAACTCGCTGACAGACATATTTTATTGTTTTCATATCTTGACTGCTATGAATATAACTACAATGAGCCTGAAATGTAGACATAACTTAGAGGTTCTGGATTTTTTCTTTAGTCAGAAGAGGGGTTGGTGGCTCATACAGTAGGTCTATTTTTAATTCTTGAGGAATCTCCCTATTATTTTCCATGTTGACTCTACTAATGTATATTTTCACCAACAATGTCAAAGCACTCCCATTTCTCCACATTTATTCTTGGATTCTTTGAAAAAAGCCATCTCACAGGTGTGAGGTGCTATCTCAGTTATTTCTCTCATGATACTGAGCACATTTACGTAAAACTATTGATCCAGATAAGTGAACCATTATTTTTTTTTTATTTTGAAGATAGTAAAATACAACAAAGCAAGACAGAACAAAGCTGATCGAGACAATGCAATAAAATTGGTACAGAACTTCAGAGCAGGATAGCGGGATAACAGTAATAGGTACCATAGTATATCTCGTTGTCTTCACAACAGCTGTTCTTTCCATCAGGTATAGTAAAATCAAACCAAATACAGAACATTACAAAACCTATCAAGACAGACATTGAATAGAGCAAAATGTTTAATCAGAACACAGCAAAACAGTAAAAACAATATTTGCCTTCAAAGAGAAGATAGAAGGAAATCCCCCATATTCGCTATATTGCACACTGTCATCCTCCCAAAAGATGCACAGACCTCTGGCCCCAGGTCAGCATAATCAACGCAACAATACAAGCATTTAGTTGTTTTATGTGCCTTAGTTGCTATCAACTCCAGCTGTCCACCACACCATCCAGTTGCTAACCCAAGGAGTGGTAGACATTTGTTTCTCAGCCCGAGCACCGGTAGGCTCACGGGAGACACTGACTTGCTCTCTCTCTGGCTCACCTACTGCTTGCTCACACTGCCACCGGTTACCAGGAAGGAGGGCTTGTTGCTTTCTTACTCAGCCCCCCAAGTTCCAACATGGCTGGATCTCAGGAATCACTGACTTGTTATCCAAGTGACCATTACTGATGACTAATATTCAATTCCAGATTATACTGTCACTCTCCTCTCTGTTACATTCACTGTATTTACATTATAAGCCTCCCTGCTTTCTTGCTTTCTATTTGCATATTCTCCAGCTCTTTTCTTTTCTTTTCTTTTCTTTTTTCTTTTCTTTTCCTTTCTTTTCTTTTGAGATAGAGTCTTGCTATGCAGTCCAGGCTGGTCTTGAACTCTCAACAATCCCCCTGCTTCAGCCTCCTTAGTGCTGGGATTACAGGTATGTCCCACTTCACCCAGCCACTCTAGCTCTTTTTAAAACTCAATGCCAGGGCTGGGGATTTAGCTCAGAGGCATAAGCACCTGCCTGGCAAGCTCAAGGTTGTGAGTTCAATCCCTGGTACCACAAAAAAAAAAAAAAAAAAAAACTGTAGGCAAAGAAAGAAGGAATAAATTTAGGACTGGGGATTTAGCTCAGTGGCATAAGTGCCTGCGTGGCAAGAGCAGGGTGGCAAGAGCAGGGTCTTCAGTTCAACCCCCGGTATGGGGTGGGGACAATGCCAACAAGCATCTAGAGCTGTATTAGTGAGAAAAAAATTCCTCTGAGTCTCATGTGATCATTCAAGTCAATGTCAAGCCCAAAATGGAAAAAAAGGCTCATTGTCTTTGGGATGTCCTATATTACCTATGCAATTACACTACCCTTTCCCAACCTTGTTACCCAGGTTCCACTGATGGAATCTTGAGATTTTTATCACAGGAGAGAACAAGCCCTAAAGATGGGTGAGGAGGTCAGTGTAACTGATGACCTGGGCCCAGCTCTGCCAACTGCTGAGACCAATAAAGACTCTATTCTCAGAGCATCCGCAGCAGATGCCCAGCCTGGATCTTCCTCTTCCTGGTCTGCACTGTATTCCGGCTCCAGCAGTCGGCTGGCATCTCCTGCTCACACCTGTGTCTGTGTCAGAGGTTTGCCCCTGGTCATATACTGCACAGCAGTCTATGGATGCTTGGCGCTATAACCTCCACCCCAAGGAGGGAGTGACCAGCTGACCTGTAGGGTAGAAGCCCACGTCCCCCCTCTACGCAGGATCACTTCTGCGGTGCCATTTAAAATTCAGTGCTCACCTGGAGTGCACTGGACAGTGCCGAGGATCATTTCCACACCTTTCTTTCCCCTTCCTTGCAGATACCAATGGGCAAATCATTGCACATGAATCCCCATCGGAGGCACTGCTTTTAAGAAACCCAGCCAAAGATACTAGTCTCCAATCAGGGTAGCTATTAGTGGGGTTAATGGAGTCATTGTGCAAAAGGTTCTTTAATCATTGGGCATGTGGATAATGAACCAAAGCGTAGGAAAATTGCTCTTTTAAGATAATTAATCATTGTCATCATTGCTCCTTAACTTTCCACCCCTACATAGTTAGTAAAAAGTTGTATGCATACTTAAGAGAGGAACGTCATCCTTCCCCAATTGGAGGGGGACAAACTGAGCCTGAAAGAGGTCCAGCTCCTCATGTGCAGACAATCCATGAATATTTGGTGGCTCCAGCTTGGATTAGGTTTAAGCACTGTGGCAGAAATGGCAGACTCACTCATTGGGCACCCAACCCACACACATTCCCGTCCCTTCTCTGCAAGTCAAAAATCAAAAGATCTGCTTTCCCAGAGTCCTCAGAATGCCAGGGTGCCAAGGAGACCCATCTCATAGCTCACCATTAAACACTGCTTTGGAGAACATTTGTCCCAAAACAAGAAGCTAAGTCTCAAAATGAAGTGAAAACTGGGCCTGGTAGCACAGGCCTGCAATCCCAGCTTTTAGAAGGCTAAGACAGGAGGACCACTGCAAGTTGGAGACCAATCTGGGCTACAGAGTAAGCTCAACGCCAGCCCTGAACTGCATAGCAAGATACTATTTCAGAAAAACAAAAACATCAAAATGAACCTCTTTTTTCTGACTACCTGGAACATGACATGAGGCTGGCATTAAGAATAAAGATGAGAGTGAAAGAGAAATGCAAATGTGAGAGATGATGGAATAGACCGGGACAAAGCACATGGAACACACACACCAGGAACGGCTTATCTCTGGTAAAAAGCAGCCACACACCAGCCTCAACTCAGACAGAATTTGGCCCAGCTTCAGAGAACTTTAGAAAGTTCACTGCAGGAGAAACTCACATGCTTTTTGTTGTTTTGTATTATTTTGCTTTTTGGTCTTGGGGATGGATGGACCCAGGGCAAGGCCTCTCCCACTGAGCCACACACAGCCCCAAGTGTTGTTTAAAAAGGTGGAAAGAGAGGCATATAAAAATGTCAACATGCCTGCAAATATATGCAGCCTTCTAAAGAGAAAAGATGTAGGACTTTTACAAACAGTGCTTCCTTTCCAATGATGTAAGACCTGACTCCAACTCACCAAAAAATGAGATGCCCCTGCATGCAGTAGGCAAATACTTTCTCTCCTACTTTAGGTAGTCCAAATGTCATTTTATGTTATCTAATATATAGATCAGTAAATGGCAATCCCATGTGACAGGTTCTGTTTTTAACTCTTCTTTATAGTTTGTAAAAACCAAGACTATACAACTATGTTGTCCAGCACGATAGCCTCAAGACCTCTGAAACTATTTTGAATTTGAATCTAACTTCAATTCAATTAAAAATTCAGCACCACAGTTATACTGGTTGCATTTTGCATGCTCAATAAACAAATTCTGCATGTCACATTGGGCCACACAGAATTAGAATATTTTCTTCACTGCACAAAGTTCTACTGGACAGTGTGCTCTGATTGGTGAAGCCATTTACCTGAGACGCCAAAACCTGTAAGAACAAGTTTATCCCAGGCTCGTCTTTACCAACATACATACTGTCTATGGGGCAGTGCATTCCTTCCTGTTGCTATGCTGACAAATCAGACACATCCAATGGCTGCTAATAGCACAAATGGTAGAAGTCTGGAGGTTGGACGTCTGCGATGAGTGTCGCCGGGCTAAAACCAAGATGTTGGCTCAGCTCTGTCCTTCTGGGGCTCTAGGGAAAAATCTCTTCCCTGCTTTTTCTGTTTCTAGACACTTTCTCATCCTATCGGCCTTTTCTCTTCCAGAAATAACATTTTGAAGGCCTATTCAGAGCCTAATTCAAGCAGATCTAAATTCCGTGAATTCCAAAGATTCAGTTCAATTACAACCTCATCCAGCATACAGTATCCGAAATTGTTGAGTGCTGGATGGAGATCAGTGGTGGGCATTCTGATATTTGCAGGCACAGCCAGATGTCTGCTTCGGGGACCTGGGGGACAAGATAGGCACATGCAATGGCAGGTGCACTAAAGCATGGACTGCGGAGTCAGAAGGCCACAGGAAGTGATGACCTTCAAAAGACAGAATGGCTTTCTCCTCCGTACTCTATTTATTGTGGGAGATGGGGGTGGAGACTAAGGTCCAGGAGACTTTATTTATTTCATTTCACCTCCAACATTCTTCTTACTCTTCCAAATGAACAGACCCATCCTAGCGTTGCTCACCGGTCCATCTCAGGTTCTTTGCAGAGCATCTGAGCAGAGCAGTGTTCAGGTCTGGAAAGGTGGTGTCTTGCCATGCCAGTGGCACTAGACAGGGACAGATGAATTCAAATGTGAAAGGAAATCTGGAAACATACTGAGGAGGACAGGGGGAAGATTAAATCATTCTTTCCAATGTGATTGGTCTGCATTCGTTTGCAACAGCAGAGGAGCATCTCTCTTGAGGTCATTCAGCCACCTGGGAGGTTTTCAGATTATGTGTACAGAGCCATTCCCTGCAATGTGAGCCAGCATTGCAGCTTCATCTATTGTTAAACTATATACCAAGGACTCATTCTACCAGGATGGGGTGATTTTTTAGCTTTTTGGACTTATAAGAGACTACAGTAACTACACTCAAATCATGAGGGCTTCTTCAACACTTTACTGGTGATTTAGAAGATTTTCAAGGGCAGTTTTGACCCTCCACAATTTATGCCTCATGTCCTGACCTTAAAAACTAACTTCTACATAAGAAATAATGTTACTTTTAAGTTCTGTAGCACCTCAGGCCTTGCGAGTCCTTCATAGTATGAGTTTTTGGAAAAGCTCTCTGACTCTAATAGAAACTGGTCCTACTGATTCTTAATTCACATTTGCCTTTAAACAACTCGCCCTGTGGTTTATTGTATATTCATTTTTTTAAGGCTCATTTTAGCAGCTTTCAGGATTGTGAGCCCTGGCCCCAAAGAGAATCAACTAGGCTTTGAGGTTTAATTACTGAAGCAGCAATTATATCACTGAGAAGAGCAAAACCAAAGAGGAATCCAGCAGCTGATGGCAGGTAAGCTTGAGTGGAGTCTTGGGGACCCGAATGAAAGCCACACACTTCACCATGCTGTTCAATCAGGGGCTTGTGTGACCCAATGAGAGACGACGCTATGTACTTCACAAAATTACAAAATAGGTTTCTCTACTGTTTCCACCTTAGGATCCAGACAAAGTGGATACATTGTAAAACACTGGTGTGTGGGAGACAGAGAAAGAAGCAAGAAGCAAAGAGGCCTCACATTCAGACCTCCTCTCCCAGCTTAGCAGCTGGGTGGTTTGCAGAATGCCTTTAGCTTCCTACTGAAAAGCAAAGGGTGTTTCCTTCCACCATGTTCCCTGTAGCACAACCCAGGAAAGGGTTCTGCGTGTAACAAGGTCTGCAGGTTGGCATACAAGGGGTAAAGATGGACCAGAAGAGGAAAGATGGCCAGAGACATCTCGACTGATGGGCAGGCTTCCTGCAGGGATGTGCACAAAGCAGCGCACCCAGAAAAGATCTATAACCCAAAGCTGCATTGTTCCAACTCAAGCTGCACAGGCAGCAGAGGACGCTGGATTTGGAAAGAACCTGGCTTGAATCCTGGCCCTGCCACTGTGTCTCCATGGAACCTTAGAAACCAAACCTAACTCTCTAAGAAAATGGACAAAGAAGGAGGAACCTGGTGAGAATTAAAGACTTCTTATCTATCAACCACCACTCTAAGAATTAATCCCCTGAATCCTCACCATAATGCTGAAGGAGAAGTTATGACTGTTATGACTTCCCATTTTGTAGATGGAAGGACTGAGACCCAGAGAGCTCAAGCAATGGCCTACACTTGAGTCCAGGAGACTGAGTTCACCACCATAGCTCAAGTGATTCTTAGCACAGTGCTGGCTAGATGGCCCAGCACAGGCTAAATAACCAGCAAATATCAGTTCTCAGGTACCTGTTAAGTTAATGAACACAAAAACTCGTGCATGTTTTCAGCCAGTTATTACCCAGGACGAGGTGTGAAAGAGATTTTAATTCTTTGTCCAACCTTTACAAACGGGCTTGTGAACATTTATCTGAAGATCAAGCATGTGCCTTAATCCCAAATGTCAGTGTGTGCTGAGAAACAAAGATAACAGGGTCTACTTCACAGTGAAGCTGCCAGATTAACTGAGCTAATGCAGAGCCCTTCTGGGAGGTCTGCAGCACAGCAGCAGAATGTCTCAGAATACCTTTTATTGTTTAAAATACCCTGCTCACAAAACCTGTTCCTTTCTGCAGGCCAGCTCAAATCCTCCTTCTCAGAGAGGACAACTTGCTAAAACCCCATCTCCCTGAATTGCAGAGGGAGTGTTGCTTTTCAGACTTGTAAAAAACTGCAGTAAGTGTTCACAGAGTCTGCCTTCACACTAGAATATGAGTTCCTAGGTCATAAACGAGCCTGCCTCACCTCAGAAGGAACCTCAGCAGGAACCTAACTCAGAATCCCAAGCACCTCTCATCCAAGCTTCAGGACAGGAGTCCTAGGCGAGCCTCCCCTTTTTCAGCCAGGCCAGTTACACTGCCCACTAAGCCCTGGCTCCTGGGCCTCCAGAATAGCTCTGATTTCACCCCCACCTTCCCTGCCTCTCCTCCCAACACCCTAGTCCAGCGTCTCCAGACAGCTGGGCCTCTCAGCTTTCATGAGGCGCCTGCCCAAAACTGCAGCCAGAGCTGAGTTTTTTGATGCCAGAGGCCTACATTCCTCTGCTGCTTTCTCCCAAGCATTCCTTGGGAGAGCACCTGAGGCTCAGTGTGCCACCCGGGCCCTCCCCTTCCTGTCCCCAGCAGGGCTCCACCCTCCCTGAACCCCAGCCAGCCTCCCTTCTCCTCACACTTGGCAGCTCACACCTGCCTCTGCTTTGGCCAGGACAGTCCTCCCTTCCAGCACTCACCCACTGTCTCCCTGGCAGCCTTGCTCTTCCTGAGGGAGCCCCTCAGACAAGAACCCCACTGCCTGCTGCTGCTGCCTTCTGTGTCCTGTGGGGCTCCGGGCTCTGAGCACCTTGGCTCGGCTGCTGCACCCACAGTGCCACTCAGAGAGGGTGCTATTCTTACAGCCTCACTTTTTAAAAATAAGAAGCAGATGAAATGCATTTAATAGTACATTTTATTTAACCCACTATCCCAAATATTTCCATTTCAACGTATCATTGATATAAAAATGTATTAAAAGTATATTTGCATTTTGAGACATAATCTTTGGATTCCAGACATTAGAGCATAACAGGTAATACGGGCCTGTATCAAATACACAGTAGTCTATGCCCACTGGCTGCTGCACTGGGCCTTATGGCTAGACAGTAAATGACATGAGGACAGAGGACACCCCAGGCTTACTGCTGTGTCCAGAGCAGCACACTGCTTGGTTCAGAGTGAAAACTGGGTAAGTATTGGGGTTGGTTGGGTTTTGTAATTCTTTTAAGAAATATTTGTACTGTCTAGGCATGGTGGCACACACCTGTAATATTTCTGGGAGGCTGAGACAGGAGGATTGCAAGTTTAAGCCCAGCCTGGGCAATTTAGAGAGACTTTGTCACAAAAAATAGATATAAATAAAAAGGGCTGGCGATGCAGTTCAATGCAAAGACCCGAAGTTCAATAACCAGCACTGAGGTGCCGAGGAAGAAAGAAATGAAAGAATGGCAAGTGACTGGGCCAGCGTCACAGGACTAAGTAATGGTGAGCTGTTTGTTCTCAGCCTAAACTGCCAACTCCCACGTGGAGCCTTGCAGAAATGCTCCAAGTATCTCCAGGGTCAATCCGCCAGCCTAGCTGAAATGCACTCCCAAAGGTCAGCCCGAGCCATGTTTATTATTAGAAGCCTGACCTTGACAGATAGAAAAGATTGGCTTTGTGGGTAAAGCTTTTGCTTTCCTATTAGCTTGTAAATCCTCTAGAATGGCAGATGCTATCTAAGGGCCTTAGCAGGCTCTACTGTGAGCGCTGCAGACAGCGTTTGGGAGCTGTTGTGTAGCTGCTACAGGATGTGTGATTTCCTTCAGGATTTGGCCTTGATCTCCAGGAGAAGCTGCTAGTAAGTCAGAGTCAGCCACAGTCCCCAGGCCTGTGGGGAGCTACGGGATGGGGTCCAGAGGCCACTGTAGGGCCACAAACATGGTCAGTGAGGAGCCAGCCCTTCACAGCCACCTTTCTTCCAAAAGCAGGTCGAGGTTAGTCACAAGTAAAATCTCTCCCTTGGAAAGTTCCTTGAAACAAGAGAAGAAAAAGCAATCACCAAAAGAAAAACAGGAAGCAGACAAATGGATTTTGTACTGCTTACACATACTAAAAGAAAAAAAAAGAGTTACACAATCATACCTCAATCCAGCCCTATTTCTCATAAAGAATAGTGTGAGCTCACCTGCTGAGGACTCCAAGGTATAGATTATCCTCAGGAGATCTCACTGGGGACCTGAAGAGGATTTTCAAATTAGGATATAGTTAAGAGATATGCTAGTTTAGACCCACCTCTACCAAGGTACTACCACTTATATCATGCTGCTGAATGTGTAAGAAAAAGATAAAAAAGGAAAGAGTATTATCTACTCATTTTAATTTTGTACATGTTTTGTTGTTCTTAAATTAGCATAGTAACTATGATTACTAATAGAGGCAATTTGCAAGATATATAAACATTTTCAGGAAATAGTTATTCATCGCTTAAAATATTTTATGCAGCGTGCCTACTTCATATCTATGTGCACATTAGCAGGAAAGAAATTCAGAGAAACTCTTCTCAAACTATTCTATTTGTCATTAGATACTAAAATTATAAATCATTTCTAATTTTTGCACTGTACATTGGTCTATAGTTTTGAATGCTCTTAGCAGATATGGATTATGTGTCTTAAAAAAGTGGTTACTTGAAAACCTACACCTGCCATAGATTCAGGAACCAATAGCTCCCTTGTTTGTTTGTTGTTTGTTTGTTTGTTTGTTTTGCTATGGGGAATTGAAATAAGGACCTCATGCTTGCCAGGCAGGCAAGACAGACAATTAAACAGAAGGGAAAGATAAAGATACAACAGCAGAAAGATAACATGTCAACAATAAACCAGTATATAACAGTTATAACCATTAATGTAAATGGCCTCAATTTACCAATTAAAAGAAACACACTGGCAGAATGGATCAAGAAACAACATCCAACCATATGCTGTCTATGAGAAACCTATCTAACCCAAAAGGAAATTCATAGATTGAAAGTCCAAGGATGGAAAACAATACTTCGTGCAACAGGAACTCAAAAAAAGTGGGGGTAACTATTCTGTTTGCAGACCATGTGAACTTCAAACCAAGAAAAGTCCAAAGAGATAAAGAAGGTCACTACATACTAGTTAGGGGATAACTTCAAGAGGGAGATATAACAATCTTAAATATATATGCCCCAAATTCCAGAGCACCCAGCTATTCAAAGCAAATATTAACAGAAATGAAAAAAATCAAATAAGCAATAACACAATTATAACAGGAGACCTTAACATGCCATTGATACAAAGGGACAGATCAACTAGACAGAAAATCGGCAAAGAAATAACAGAAGTGAATCACACCTGTGAACAAATGGACTTGATAGACGTATACAGAGTGTTCCATCCAACAACATCAGAATATACATTCTTCTCAGCAGTACATGGGACTTTCTCTAAAATAGACCATATACTAGCCTACAGAACATATTTAAGTAAATGCAAAAGAATTGAAATTATCCCATGCATGTTATCAGATCAGAGTGCCATGAAACTAGAAATTAATGATAAAAAAAACTGCAAAAACCCCACAAACACATGGAAATTGCATAATACAGTTTTGAGCAATCAATGGGACACAGAGGAAATTAAAGAAATTAAACAATATCTACAAGCAAACAAAAATACAAATACAACTTACTAGAATCTGTGGGATACAATGAAAGTGGTACTCAGAGGAAAATTTATTGCACTGAGTTCCCACATTAGGAAAACAGGATGAATACAAATAAACAACCTGATACTACACCTTAAACATTTAGAAAAAGAAGAGCAAGCCAAGCCCAAAGCCAAAAGAAGGGAGGAAATTATAAGGATCAGAGCAGAAATTAATGCAATAGAGACTAAGAAAACAATACAAAGAATCAATGAATCAAAGAATTGGTTCTTTGAAAGAATAAATAAAATTGATAAGCCCCTAGCCAACCTAATTTAAAAAGGGAAAGAAAAGATTCAGATTCATGTAATATAGAATGAAAAGGTGAAATCACTACGGACTCTGGAAATACAGAAGATCATCAACACTTATTTCTTTTTTTTTTTTTCCTTTTTTTTATTTAAAGAGGGAAAAAATGTAAAGGGTAGAGATAATACAGAATTTCAAAAAAAGATAAACAAGAAATCACTAGTTGATAAATTACATATTGTCCTCTTAGAAATAGTTGTTTAAGTTACAAAATTAAAGCATACAAAGTAGATATTCAAACAATGAGAGTATAAATGGCTATGTATGCATGAGTATCTACATATATTTCTATCCTTTCTGTTTTAGAGGGAAAAACAACACATAGCAAGAAAGAACAAAACAAATTCCTATAAAAATATGAACCCAAAAAGTCATATAAAACTATAGTACAAGGTGATCTACAATGATTACTGTGTTGTTTCTTATTATCTTCAATAGAATTGTCTATATCATCAGGCATAATTGAATATAGCAGTATAATTGAATATAGCAGTACATAACAATATTAGTAAAAGTAAAACATTGTAGACAGTATAAAACTTTAAAGGCAGGTAATAATCAAGCCATAGTGAATGTTCTAGTGAATCTTGTCATCTTCAGTGCAGTTGCCTATACTCTCAGACTTGATACTATCAATCATAACAGCTTTGAATAAAATCTATCAATACAAAACAGCAACCTAACAAACCAGATTTGATTACAATCAGTCATGGTAAAACAGTGTAGGTTACACAGAGCTTTAGATTAAGTTAATAGGAAATTAAGGATGACCACCATACTATATCCTGCTATTTTTGGGATAGCTGTCTGTGCCCTCAAATCTAATACAAGTAGAATGACTGGAACAGAAGATAATACATCTAAGCAGAGTGGTGTGAGTAATGTGGGTTTTAAATCCTGGTGCACTATTAACAATATAGTGTATCAAAGCCATCTGTGTTAAAGATTCTAGCCATCCTTCTCTGCCTCATTTCTGCTATGCTATTTTCCTGCCTTTGTTTGTCTACTTTTCTCCTTCATTCTACTCTCTGCCCTGTTCATTGAGACCTTTCTGCCACTGTTCCTAAAACCCTGGTATTTTTTTTTCTCTCTCTCTAGAATGTCCTTCAGTATTCTCTGTAGGGTTAGACTGGTAGTCACAAACTCCCCCAGTTCCTCTTTGTCATGGAAACATCTTGTTTCTCCATTAATTTCTAGTGACAGTTTTACAAGGTACATCAATCTGGGATGGAGGTTATTTTCTTTCAGGGCTTGGAATACTTTGCTCCAAGCTCTTCTTGATCTGATGGCCCATGTTGAGAAGTCTGCCATGATCTTCATGGGCTTTCCTTTATAGGTAATCTGTTTCTTTTCTCTGGCGGCTTTTAATATTCTGTTTTTCTATTGAATTTCTGGTATTTTGATTATTATATGTCTGGGTGTAGCTCTGTTTTGGTTGTAGGTGGCAGGGGTTCTGTATGCCTCACACAACCGAATGTCATTTTCTTTTCCCATGCTTGGGAAGTTTTCCTTAATTATTTCCATGAATAACCTTTGTAATTCACCTGTTTGTATTCCTGCTTCTTCATCCACATTTCTTATTCTTAAATTACAGATTCTCTTTTTGTCTTCTAACCTTTATATTGTTACTGCTTGTTTCCTTGTTATTTTTAAGAGATCTTTCCTTTCATGATCACACATTGCAAACTTGTCTTCAAGTTTTGATAGTCTATCCTTAGTTTCTTTTAAGGAGTTTTGCCAGCTTTCAATGGAGTTTTTAATTTCCTGGTAGTCTCTCTTTGAATCTGCTTCATGTATTCTATACTTTCTTTATATTCTTTATCAAATGTTTCTCTCCTTTTTTGTGTGTTCCTCCCTTCTTCCATCTGTGTCTTCCTGAGACATGCTTAGCATTTCTTTTATTAATCTACTTATATCTTGCTTTGCCTGATTTAATATTTCAGACTTGAACTCATCCACAAGCTCCTGAAGATATCTCTTAATGTCCATTGAAGCCATGTCTGATGTTGCATGTTCACTACCCTCAGTCTCTTTTGTTTTTCCCTCTCCTGGATCAGTGTTCTCAGGGTTTTGGGCTGGAGGCTTCCTCCTGCTTCTCTCTCTTGTCATGGTTTTGGTCTCTGCCATACAGGTGTATAGTGGAGGTCCCAGCCCCTTTCCTTGTTGGTTATGGTCCCTCTGAAGCATGCTGGTGAGGGATTTCTGCCCTCTCCTGTTTGGTCTTATCATTGAGGTGTAAGCAGGGCTGCATATGCTGGCCCCTCCCCACCAGACCATCAAATTTCAGGGACCTTCACCAGGTTAGTGTGTGCCAGGTGTAGAGAATTGATCTGGGAGGGCTTACTGGGTCCCGGTCAGGGGCATGACCCAGGCCAAGCAAATCCCATGAATCCACTCTTTGAAGCAATCAGAAAATTAATTTATCCAAAGAAAATTCTCTCAGTTTCTCAAAGTGTATGACACATGTACCTAAGTCAACACTTATTTTAAAAACCTATACTTTCATAGGTTCTATAACACAGAAGAAATGGACAGATTCGTAGAAACATATGAACCACCAAAGCTGGATCAAGAAGATGTAAGACTGCTGAATAACCCAATTTCTATTAATGAAATTGAAAATGTAATTAAGTCCTTACCAACAAAGAAAAGCCCAGGCCCAGATGGATTCACTACAGAATTCTACAAGAAATACAAAGAAGACTTAATGCTGACACTCCTCAAACTGTTCAATGAAATCAAAAGGGAAGAAATTCTCCCTAAGTCATTCCTGAATGCAAATATTACTCTAGTGCCAAAACCTGAGAAAGAATCAATTGAAAAGGAGAACTACAGGCCAATCTCCCTAATGAACATAGATGCAAAAATTCTCAATAAAATATTGGCAAACAGGATGCAGCAAATCATCAAGAAGATTATATACCATGACCAAGTGGGATTCATCCCAGGCATGCAGGGATGGTTCAACATATGTAAATCAATAAACATAATCCACCATATTAATAGAGCCAAAAGTAAGAATCACATGATCATTTCTATAGATGCAGAAAAAGCTTTTGATAAGATCCAACACCCATTAATGATAAGAACCTTACAGAGAATTGGAATAGATGGTCTCTACCTCAATATGATAAAGGACATCTACAACAAACCAACAGCCAGCATCATATTAAATGGCCAAAAACTGAAAGCCTTTACCTTAAAATCAGGCAAAAGACAAGGATGTCCTTCATCACTGCTCCTATTCAACATAGTACTGGAAATACTAGCCAGAGTAATTAGACAAGGGAGAGAAATAAAAGGGGTAAAGATAGGAAAAGAGGAAGTTAAACTATCATTATTTGCAGATAACATGATACTCTACATATAAGACCCCAAAACTCCATTGAAAGACTCCTAGATATAATAAATAAATTCAGCAATGTAGCTAGATACAAAGTCAATACTCAAAAATCAATAGCATTCCTATACACTAACAACAAAATCACCGAGAGAGAAATAAGAGAAGCCACACCCTTCACACTAGTATCCAGAAAAATGAAATTCTTAGGAAATAATCTAATGAA
The DNA here is from genome assembly GCA_004027455.1 of Hydrochoerus hydrochaeris. Lineage (NCBI taxonomy): Eukaryota > Metazoa > Chordata > Mammalia > Rodentia > Hydrochaeridae > Hydrochoerus > Hydrochoerus hydrochaeris. The sequence continues at coordinate 33,500 of PVLA01010518.1, read as the reverse complement.
AGAAGTAAAAGAGCTACACAGGGAAAATTATAATACCCTGAAAAAAGAAATTGAAGAGGACCTCAGAAAATGGGAAGACATCCCTTGTTCATGGACAGGAAGAATAAATATTGTGAAAATGGCCATTCTCCCAAAATTGTTACACAGATTCAATGCAATGCCAATGAAAATACCACTAATATACCTCATAGATCTAGAGAAATCACTCCTAAAATTCACCTGAAACCAGAAGAGACCTAGAATAACAAAGGCAATTCTAAGTAGCAAAGCCAAGGCAGGAGGCAATCACAATCCCTGACTTGAAGTTATATTACAAAGCTACGGTAATAAAATCAACATGGTACTGGAATAAAAACCTGAATAAAGACCTGAAGATCAATGGAATAGACTAAAAGATACAACTATGAGCACACTCAACCACTTTATCTTTGATAAAGAGGCCAAACATGATCACTGGAAGAATGGCAGTCTCTTTAATAAATGGTGTTGGAAAAACTGCTTGTCCATATGCCAAAAACTAAAACTAGACCCATGCCTATCACCATGTACTAAACTAAAATCCAAATGGATCAAAGATCTAAATATTAAAACAGAAACACTAAATCTGTTGGAAGACAAAGTAGGTAAAAATCTTGAAGACATAGGGGTAGGTAGAGAATTCATGAACAAGAACAAAGCTGCACGGGAAATACTTCCCAGAATCAATAACTGGGATCACATCTTATTAAACAGTTTCTGCATGTTCAAAGAAATCTCCAGCACAGTGAAAAGAAAACCCACAAATGGGGAAAAAATCTTAGTGAACTGTCCCTCAGACAAAGGACTCCTGTCTAGAATTTATAAAGAATTAAAAAAATTAGACCCCAAAATTCAACACCTAATCCAAAAATGGGAATCTGAGATGAACACACAGTTCTCAGATGAAGAAATACGAATGGCAAATAAATACATGAAAAAATGTTCATCATCATTGGTCATTAGAGAAATGCAAATTAAAACTACACTGAGATTCCATCTCACTCCAGAAAGAATGTCCAGGATCAACAAAACTACCAACAACAAATGCTGGAGAGGCTGTGGGGAAAAAGGACCTCTTCTGCACTGTTGGTGGGAATGTAGACTGGTGCAACCACTGTGGAGGTCAGTCTGGAGATTCCTCAAAGAGCTGGGATTGGAAGTCCCATTTGACCCAGCTATTCCACTCCTAGGCATATTCCCAGAAGATCTGAAAACATCATACCACAGTGATATATGTGCACCCATGTTTATATCAGCACAACTTGTAATAGCCAGATCTTGAAAACAACCTAAGTGCTCATCAACCGAGGAATGGATAAAAAAATTGTGGTACCTTTATACAATGGAGTACTACTCAGCTACAAAGAATGATCACATTGAGATATTTATAAATGGATGCAACTTGAGATCATACTCATAAGCAAAATAAATCAAACTCACATGCATAAATACCGTATAGTCTCCCTAGTGTAAGAAATGGTAAGAGTACATAAGATTCTATGGTAATCATGGTTCCCCATTATATTGCTTTGAAGTCTTGTAATGTTTTCATTCATTGGTTGGAATTGTTTTATTCTGTTTTGTTTGACCTTATTATGTGTGATGGTATGAACAGCTACTTTGAAGAAAGCAAGACATTATGGCAGCCATTGCTGATTTAATGTCATCTTGCTTTGAAGTTCTACCATGCTTTTGTTCATCTATTACCATAGGTTCTATCATGTTGTGTCTTACTGGATTTTAATATGTATGATAGTATAAACAAATTTTTTATGGAAAATGAGATATTATAGTAGCCATTGTTCATTTTCTGTTATTTGGTTCAGAATGTCTTGTAATAGTTTCATTCTCTTGAATGCTTTCATTCTATTTTGATATGTTTGATATTATTGTGTGTGAAGCAATGCTCAACTATTTCAAAAAAAGAGATATTATGGTAACTACTGTTGATATCCAATTATCTTGTTGTGAAGTGCTGTGTTGCTTGTATTGTTCTCTTCTGATCTGTGTTGTTCTGTCCTCTTTTGTTTTATTCTCTGTAAAATAAAATTTAAAAAAATAGCATGAGGAACACAGCTTCTCAGCTGGGTGAACACAGGCCTCTGGCCCCGCCAACTCCCTTCTGAAAGATGCAAGAGTGGGGGCCCCACATTGCTTCTGAGATGGGCCGTGAACCACCACAGCCTCGCTGGGAATGCAAGCTTGACTACACAGAGACAGAGGAACCAGTCTGGCTGCCAAAGGTGCAATCAACCTTTCCTCTGCCTGAGAGATTAATTCAGAGAGCCATGGCCCTCTTTTCTGAGAGAAGAGTTCAGATCAGGATCTTAGTCCATAAAATTTTTAAAAAGCATTTTGAAACACACCAGAAGTTTAGTTCTCCTTTCTGCAGAATTCTTACAACAGTGTCGAATCTCAGCTGGATAATTTTTGCCCTGAGGTGACATTTGGCAAGGGCACAATAGGTGAGAGGAGGATGCTATGAGCATCTAGCAAATGAAGGCCAGGGATGCTGCTGAATGTCCTGACAGGCACAAGACAACCCACGGTGACAAATTATCTTACCCAGTGGCAACAGCGCCAATGCTGAGAAACCCTGCTTGGGGCAATGAAGGAAACTGTTTGGACTCTTTTTTCTGAAGTCACCCGCATCATTGATCCCTAGCTTTATTCTCCATGATCTACAGAGCAAAAGGGATTCTTTGAATGTTCAGCATGTCTTGATTATATCCACCTACCTGTGAGAGCTTGGCTTGAAGTAGCCCAGGAAAAGGAACCGAAGCCTGCATGTCAGCTCCACTCTGTTGGTAGTGACTTCCAGTGTGGCTTCTCTGGAAGAAGCTACAGATGCAGTTTGAAGTATATGATGTGAAGGAATCAGGGATCAGAGGTTAATGCCTGTAAAAAGAAGGGAGAAGACACAGGTTTGGACAGAGGGAGAAGGTAAAAGTGTTGTGAACTCTGCTAAACCTCAGGCAACCTGGAGGAGAGCTCAGGAGCCAGTATTTCCCATCAGAATTGTCCAGCAGTGGTCTGGAACATCTGGGTGTCTATAACTCCTCTCTCCTGGTCACCCACCTGGCTTAACCACAAAGGAAATGTACCAGGTTCAGTGTGGGCATGCCAGGCAGCTAGGCTGAGCTCCAAGGTGCTACCAGCTGGACTGTGGGCCACCTGTATTCCCTGCAGGTGCAGAGTAAGTCTGTCTTTGCAAGTCAATCTGGTCTGCACATCTCCATGAGTACTGCAGGCTGTTTTCGCTGTCAGCAATGCGTGTCACAGACCATGTGCAGAACTGAGTATCTGCACCAGAGATTTGGCAACTCTGCATTAGAAACAGGACCAATTTGGAAGACCTATATTGGCAATATTGTGACAATACCTGAAAATCAACTGGGTCTGGAAGAAGCCAAAATGCATGTAAGTCAATGAGGATGGAACTTTCCTGCTCTCTAGTTAACCGACTCCTGGACCAAGAGAAAAGTGAGAGTGTCTTCCTTTGTTTATTCCACACCTGCTTACTCAGGACTGGCTGTGAGCCAAGCATGGAGCTTCACAATAGAACATGACAGAGAAGAATGAGACATAATTAAAGGGTGAGCTCAGCCCTAATGCTGTCAACCTGGTGTTTCTTTACCTGGCGGGTTTGCCTTTATCCAGTGATGACCGTACCATAGGCCCAGCCTCCCCAGGAGGAGCCTTGCAAACTTCCAACTCTCTTCACCAGTCCTCCCTGCCAGACCCAGAACGTCAGGAAGAAGAGGGCTCGCCACTCTGTGTATGCTGTTTGTATGTGTTTGATTAAAGTAATCCAAGTCCATCTGGGAAGGAACAAATGTGACAGCAACAAAGCCCTTGAGAATCCATCAGACTGTGTGAGCAGCTCTCTCATAATGGTACTGGTGGCTGTGCCTATAACATATATATTAATGACTTTCTACAAACACTGTGGATCAGGTGTCTTGCTAATCATTTTATTTAAATTAACTAGAGATCTACCTATTGACTTTTTTTGTTTAGTTGGGGGTTTTTTGTTTGTTTTGTTTTGGTTGTTTGTTTGTGTGTTTGTTTGTTTGTTTTTGAGGTAGGGTCTCACTATGCAGTTTAGGTTGGCCTTGAACTCACTATGTAGCCCAGGCTGGCCTCAAACCCACTGCAGTCCTCCTGCCTCAGCCTCCAACATGCTGGGATTATAGGTAGGCACCATCACACCCGGCTACATATTAAAAAAGAATGGAAGTGAAAAAGCGCTCAATTAATTAACTTTATCCTGAAGCCTTACCTACAATTGGATAGATTTATGTCTTTTAAAATACTGCATAATGTAATCTAAAGAACCTATTGAACTTAATGTTAATGTCTGCTACAATAAATGCGGACTGACTATGTGTCCGGTAGACAGGGTGACTGGAGTGGCCACAGAGTGGCGTGTGCTAGTAGCAATGCGTGCAGCATGTGAAGAGCACACTGAGCCTGCCCCTTTTCCCTACTGAAAACTTCACAGAGAGCTAGATGATGAGCTAACAAAATGAGACGTCGTTCCCTTCCTAGGCTATCTAGTCCAAAAGGGGTCATTTCGCCTTTTCCACCCAAAAGTGAGTCAGGTATGAGAGATGCCAGAGAGTGGTGCTGGTGCAGGACAAGGCAGAACTGCTGAGCACACATTTGCAACAGCAGAAACCCATAGCTGTTGCTCTACAAAGCAAAGTCTTGATTGATGAGTAGTGATTTTTCCCATCCTGAAGACACGCAAGATGACCCAGCATCAGCACGGGAATGTGGTAGGAAATATTCATCTCATTCACACTATCAGACAAGGACCCTGCTAGGAATATTCCACAGGCAACAAACTGCTTAAGTATTGCTGGGCCCTTCTCCCAGGCAAGGTGCTGTGGGATGGAGTTGTTGGTGTATCACACAGCTCCAGTCTTTAAACAATACTTAGTCCAAAAATCACTCACAACCCAGGGCCTACTACAACTCTGTCTTAATGAAATTCATATCAGAGCTTTCTTTCTTGCCTTTCATATATTTTCTCTGGCTTTGAATTTATAATCACACTGCTTGTGTGTGTTTGTAATATATAAACAGAAATATAGGACGAGTTTGCCTTACCTTTCTGGCATAAGTTTGCTCTTGCTACGTCAGAGACCCATGTCTGACCAGTAGTCATTCATTATTCCAGTCCAGGGGTGCTTGGGGGAGGCTGACACAGGCTGCCCTCACTCAAGCAGATGGGCCCTTCTTGGCTCCACACACAGCTTGTAGGTTGGCTGGGGCTGAGCTCCAGCCTGGGATCAGCTAGGACAACTCCAGGGCACAGGGAAGGACCAGATGGAGGACCTGGAAGGTATTCTGTATTTTCTCCCCTTAGAACCAGAAGAGACCCGGAGGATCCACACAAGGGCCCCTGCATATGAAAGGGGATGCTTACGCTGGCAGGTGATGCTGGCAGGACCTTCCTTCTGCCCTGGGGAGGCAGGACATTAGCCCATAAAGGAATACGGTATCCCCTGCTCCCCAAGATTGCAGGGGTATGGACGGGAGTACAGCTCCTCTGCTCCTGGGATTGAGAAACCAAGGGCAGCCTCACCTGCAGAGAAGACACTGTGGTGGGTCAGTCAGCTCACATTATGGGGCTGGTAGAGCTTCTGCTCTGGCCTCACAAAGCTCCCTATCAGCCCCACTTCCACCCTGGTTCAGGTGGACAAAAGCAACCTGAAGCCCAAGGGAACCGGAACAGGTAGCCAGAAGTCTAAGGGAGAAAATGTAACATATTTAGAAAACACTTTTATTGAAATGGAACTTGTGGAAGAGGTAGACCACAACTTCAGCAAATGGAGACACAAGAGAACTTAGATTCATGTTAATGGACACACAATACCTCCATGCCAGTGTGGGCACATACACACCTTCCTAAGAATGGGATTTCTTTCCTGTAGCACCGGGGATTGAACCCAGGGCCTTCACACTGAACTAAAGCCTCAGCTATTTATTTATTTATGTATTTATTTTTGAAACAGGGTGTTATGGGTTGTACTTGGATGTCCCCACAAAGCCTTATATGGTCATAGAGGTAGGCTTCTAGAGTTTGTGATTGATTCATGGTCCAATGCTAGGATTAAGGGTGTGAGTGCTTTGCACCCATCCTAGGGAGGGTAGCCTGCATACACTATAAGGGAAGCAAAGAGCCTTGTCTCATGCTCCTCTCCTCCTTTTTGGGTCTTGTTGCTTCTGCTGTCCTCCACAGTCATGAACAGTTGTCCCTGTGCCATACCACCCTGCCTTGGAGCCAATTGATTATGGACTGGAAACTCCAAAAATTGTGAGTTAAATAAACCTTTCCTTCTTTAATTTTGGGCACCAGGTATTTTGTCTTACCAACGGGAGAAAAGTAACCTAGAGACCGTCAGCATCTCCTGAGATCCACATCATGTTGGAACTTAGGGCGTTCAGAAACCAAGCAGCCAGATCACCACCCTGGTAAGCTGAGAGCTTACTGGTGCCCAGCAAGCAGTGGCCACCCCAGGGTGAGAACCATCAGTGTCTCCTGAGATCTGTGCCATTTTGGAACTTAGGGCACTGGGAAACCAAGCAACCAGCTCGCCTCCCTGGTAAGAAGCTGAGAGCTTACTGGCATGCAGGCTGAGATTCAAACATCCATAAAATCCCCTCCACCCCGGTTAACAAGTGGTAGCCAGAGATCTGAGCATCTCTTGCAAGGTTGACTGAATGCAATATAGCAAAGAAGGGGGATTTCCTTCTACCATCTCTTTGAAGGCAAATACTTTTATCACTGTTTTGCTTTGTTCTGATTAATGGTATTGCTCCATTCAATATTCTGTTTTGATAAGTTCTATAATGTTCTATATTTCCTTTGATTTTGCTATACCTGATTGAAAGAACTATTGTGATGAAAACAAGATATACTATTGTACCTATTACTGTTATCCCAGTAACCTGCTGTAAAGTTCTGTACCAATTTTACTACACTGTCTCAGTTGACTTTGTTTCATCTTGTTCTGTGGTATTTTACTACTTTAAAAATAAAAAAAAAATTTTTTTAAAGAAAGTAACTGAGACACAGGACTAAGTCACTAAATTTCCCTGCCTAGATTCTAATTTGTGATTTTCTTGCTTCAACCTCCCAGAGTGCAAGGGTCAGTCATAGGCATATGCCACCTTAGTCAGCCCTATAAATTTGGTTTTAATTTTTTTTTAAATTGATAAATGATCTAAAACTGAAGATAATCACTGGTGGGGCTGTCACTCATTAGTGACCCAGAAGATTGAATAAAAGAAATCTCTGAAATAGAATATCAAAAATTTATAGGTTAAAAACTAAGGTAGAAAAGATAAGAGATTTACCAATTAAATCCTGGAGACCTAAGAATCAATTTTATCTGGATTTAGCTAAATGGAAGAACAATGACAGTTACAGAAACTGAGGGGGAAAAAATGCCATGTAGTAGGGAGACTTTACCTGGGCTCAACTTGCTTTGAAAGAAGACCTTCAGACCTCATCAAACTTCAAAACTCTAGGCATGAAGTATTTTTAAAAGAAAATAATGTCCTCATTTAGCACATCAGAAACATCTCTACTTACCTTATTAAAAAATTAAATATGTGTAAAAGTTTAGAAAATTCAATATTTGTGAAACTATGAAAGGAACAGGAAAAGTCTCTTTCATTCCTTCATTTCCCTCCACCAGACTTTCTCTAAAAAGATAATCCCTACTAACAGCTCCTTGGATTTCTTACTTTCCTCTAAAGTTTATGCACATGCCATCACACACATTATTTACACTAATATAAATTCTATAGTTTGCCAAACTTAGGACTTAATAGACCTTTCATATCAATAATATGCCTAATTCTTTTGCCAACTCATACATTCCATAATATGGATAGTGTTCGATTTTCCAGCAGTCTCTCATCAATGAACACTTTGATTTTTATCAAGTTGTTTTTCTCTTACAGTGTTACCATGGGCAACCAACACATAAATAAATCCTTCCAATCTGTGATTAGCATATCTACCTGGCAATTTCAAGTTTTCAAATTGCTAAATCAAAGATATTTCCATTTTCATTACTTTAATCCTCAAAAAATTCCTGGCACAAATTAGGCATGCAATGAAACTAAAATTGTCACATTGTCTATTACAAAGATTGCATTGATTTAATTCATGTAGCAAAGCCTTTTTAAATCACCATAGTGTATTGAAAAGGGTTTCCCAAAAAGATATGGCCATATCTAACTACTTGAACCTGTAAACATGATTATTTGGGGAAAACAGGTTGCAGATGTAACTAAGGATCTTGTGAGGGTTAATTAGTTGGACCAAAAATCCAAAGACAAGTGTCCTTGTAAGAATGAAGCAAAAGCAAGCAGCAAGCTTGCCAGTCTAGTAAGTGGCTGTGGCCTGGCAAGCTGTGGCCACCCCACAGTGAGAACACCAGCATCTCCTGAGATCTGTGTCATGTTGGAACTTAGGGCGCTGGGAAAGCAAGCAACCAGCTCACCGCCCTGGTAAGCGGCTGTGAGCTTACTGGTGCACAAGCTGAGATTCAAGCATCCATATCCACCACCACCACCACCCCCAATTAACAAGTGGGAACTAGAGATCTGAGCGTCTCTTGCAAGGTTGACTATATACAATATGGCAAATAAAGGGGATTTCCTTGTACCATCTCTTTGAAGGCAAATATTTTTATCACTATTTTGCTTTGTTCTGATTAATGGTATTGCTGTATTAAAAAAAAACAGTAAACAAAAACAATAAGGCTGTAAAGCTATAGTAACCAAAAAAAAAAAAGAATGAAGCAAATAGGTGTGTTAGGAGGAGAACCAAGAAGCCAGCCTGTTCCCTCCCATGAGCCAGCAGCAGCATGGTTTGGGAAAAGAAACTAGAAGTCAGCCCACCCTTCCTGTGAGCCAGCAGCAGCCATGAGGCCAAGAAGGGAAACTGAGAAGCCAACCCACACCCTCCCATGAGTCAGCCAGCACACCAGCTGGGAGAAAAAAAGGGCATCCCTCCCCCAAGCAACTGACTGATTCAGAGAAACACAGGCTGAGATGATAGCAACCTAAGTTAAAAAAAAAATCCAACTTAATGCTTGGTGGACTTTGGAGGCCTAAAGTCAGAGTCTGAGCATCTATTTAGAGGATAACAATATGCAATATAACAACTATGGGGGATTTTATTCTGTCTTGTTTTTTAAATCTAGTAATATTCTCACTGATTTGTTTTATTGTTTTGTTTTATTCCCTTTAAAATAAAATTTTAAAATCTACAATAAGAAAAAAAAATGAAGCAAAATAGACCAAATTAACCCAACAACAACAAAAGCAGAATCAGAAGAATCAAAACAATCCTGGACAAAAACCACAAAGCAGGAGGCATCACAATCCCACATTTCAAGTTGTATCACAAGGTTTCAATGATAAAAATGCCATAGTACTGGCACAAAAACATACAAGAGGGTCAATAGAACAGAATAGAGGATAAAGAAAAAATGATCTTTGACAAAAGGCCAAAAACATACACTGGAGGAAAGATAGCTTCTCTAGTAAATGGTGCTGGGAAAATTGGCTATCCACATGCAGAAAATTTAATTTAAATCTACATCTCTATTTTTCCTTGGGGTTTTTTTTTTTTTTGGTAGTACTGGGGATCAAACTCATGACCACATGCTTGCAAGGCAGGCGCTTTTGCTGCTGAGCTAAATCCCCAGCCCAAATCCACATCTCTTATCATGTACTAAACTAAAATCAAAATGCACCAAAGATCTAAATATTAAAGTGGAAATATGTAATTGCTAGAAAATAAGAAAGGTAAAACCCTTGAAGAGAAGGCATAAGCAGGGATGTTCTGAACAGAATCCCAATTCCACGAGAAATAACATCAAGAATGAATAGATGGAATCAGCAACTTAAAAAGCTTCTGGACCCAAAAAACTCCATTAAAAGACTGCTAGAGGTAATAAACAAGTTCAGTAGTGTAGCTGGATACAAAGTCAATGCTCAAAAATCAATAGCATTCCTGTACACAAACAAAAAACTCACAGAGAGAGAAATTATGAAAATATCGCCCTTTACAATAACATCTAAAAAAATGAAATACTTAGGAATCAACCTAACTAAAAATGTAAAAGTCCTATATGCTGAAAATTATACTACGCTGAAAAAGGAGATTGAAGAGGATATTAGAAAATGGAAAGATATTCCTTGCTCTTGGTTAGGAAGAACCAACATTGTGAAAATCGCTATACTCCCAAAACTGTTATACAGATTTAATGCAATCTCAATCAAAATACCATTGACATACCTCACAGATCTAGAGAAATCACTCTTAAAATTTATTTGGAAACAGAAGAAACCTAGAATACCAAAGGCAATTCTAGGCAACAAAGGCAAGGCAAGAGGCATCTCAATTCCTGACTTGAAGCAGTACTATAAAGCCACAGTGATAAAATCAGCTTGGTACTGGCAAAGAAATAGACCTGAGGATCAATGGAACAGATTAGAAGATGCAAGCACAACTACAAAGACACTCAGCCACCTGATATTTGACAAAGGGGCTAACTATGTCCACTGGAAGAAGGATAGTCTCTTTAATAAATGGTGTTGGAAAAATTGGCTCTCTACATGCCGAAGACTGAAACTAGATCCATGCATATCACCATGCACAAAACTAAAGTCTAAATGGATCAAAGACCTCAATATTAAAACAGAAACACTAAATCTACTGGAAGACAAGGTAGGTAAAGTCTTGGAGACACAGGAGTAGGCAGAGAATTCATGAACAAAACACAAACTGCACGGGAAACATTTCAAAGAATCAACAAATGGGATCTCATATTATTGAAAAGTTTCTGCACTTCAAAGGAAATCACCAACAGAGTGAAAAGAAAACCAACAGAGTGGGAAAGAATTTTAGCCAGCAACCCCTCAGACAAAGGACTTGTGTCCAGAATATATAAAGAATTGAAAAACATCAAGCCCCCTAAATGCAAAGACCCTCTCCAAAAATGGGCATCTGAGATGAACACACAGTTCTCAGAGAAAGATATACAAATGGCAAATAAATACATGAAGAAATGTTCGCCATCACTGGTCACTCGAGAAATGCAAATTAAAACAGCACTGAGATTCCACCTTACCCGGGAAAGAATAGCTGCCATCAAGAAATTAACTGATATCAAATGTTGGCGAGGCTGCGGGGCAAAAGGAACACTGCTCCACTGTTGGTGGGAATGTAGACTGGTGCAACCATTATGGAAATCCATATGGAGAATTCTCAGAAGACTAGGATTGGAAGTTCCATTCAATCCAGCTATCCCTCTCCTGGGTATTTTCCCCAAAGAACTGAAAAGTTCATATCACAGTGATATATGTGCACCCATGTTTATAGCTGCACAATTTGTGATAGCTAAATCCTGGAAACAACCAAGATGCCCATCAACTGCAGAGTGGATGAAAAAGATGTGGCATTTTTATACAATGGAATATTACTCAGCTATAAAAAAGGATGATCTTGAGGCCTTCATAGGCAAATGGAGACAACTTGAGACTATCCTCATTAGTGAAATAAATAAGA
>PVLA01010518.1:0-21780 GCA_004027455.1 Hydrochoerus hydrochaeris | reverse complement strand
ATGTAATAAAACCAAAATGTGTAATTGCTATTGTAAAAAAGAGAGGAAAAGAAAGTGCTCTAAGGGATATAAAAGAGTGTGTAAAAGAGATGACCATATTGCTGAATCTTTGTGGGATCTTTGAGCAAAACTGTTTGTAGTTTGACTCTTTGAATATTTACTATGTACCCTTTAACTTTGTAACTTGAACAACTACATCCAGGATGACAGTATGTAATTTATAAATTACTGATTTATTAGTGAGGCTTTTTCTCATTCTCCTTTTTCTTCCTTTCTTCTAGAATTCTGTATTGTTGCTACCCTTTTTTCCTGTTTTGTTTTGTTTTTCTTCTCTTTAAATAAAATTTTAAAAATGTATAATTGCTATTGTAAAAAAAGAGGAAATAGGAAGCGCTATAAAAGATATAGCTGCATGTATGTTTAGATGTGTGGGATTGATGACCATATTTCTAGGTTCTTGTTGGACTGTTGAACAGATCTGTTTGCACTCTCACTGCTTTAGTGTCCATTTTGTGTGTTTTAATTCTGTAACTTGAATAACTCTTTCTAAAAGAATAATATGTAATGTATCAACTAGTGATTTCTTACTGTTTATCTTCTTTTCTTGAAATTCTGTAATATTTCTACCATTTTCCTGGGTTTTTTTCTCTTTTTAATTAAAAAATGTATAATTGCTATTGTAAAAAAGAGAAAATAGGAAGTGCCATAAAAGATATAACTGCATGTATATTTATGTGTGCAGGATTGTTACCCATATTTCTTAGTTCTTGTTTGATTGTTGAACAGATCTGTTTGCAGTCTCACTGCTTGAGTGTCCATTTTGTGTGCTTTAATTTTGTAATTTGAACAACTATTTTTAAAAGAGCAATATGTAATTTATCAGCTAGTGATTTCTTACTGTTTATGTTTTTTTTTGAAATTCTGTAATATCTCTCTCCTTTTTCTGTTTTATCCCTTTAAATAAAAAATTTTTTAAAAAAAGCTTCTGTACAGCAAAGGAAACAATCAAAATCATGAAGAGACAACCTACAGAATGGAATATACATTTTTGCCAGCTATTTCTCAAAGGACTAATATTTAGAATACATAATGAACCAAAAAAGTAGAATCCCCCAATCAAAAAATGGACAAGTGAAATGAATAGACACTTCTCTGCAGAAGTATGTTCAACATCTCTGACCATTAGAACAATGCAAATTAAAATAGCACTGAGATTTCATCTTACTCCAGAAAGAATGTCCAGGATCAAGAAATCAAATCATAACAAATGCTGGCGAGGCTGCAGGGGAAAAGGAACCCTTCTACAGCACTGGTGAGAATGTAAACTAGCGCAGCCACTATGGAAATTAGATGGAGACTCCCCAAAGACCTGAAATTAGAAATACGTTTGATCCAGATATTCCTTTCTAAGTATCTTCCCCCCAAAGTTAAAAATGTCATATTTTAGTGACACATGCATATCATGATCGTAGCAACACAAGTCAGATAACTGAATCTTTCAAGCAGCCTTTGTGTCTATCAAAAGCTAAATGGATAAAGAAAATGGGGGAGTTGTTTTTGTTTTTGTTTTGAGACAGAGAATGGCTATGTAGCCCAGGCTGGTCTTGAATTCACAGTGATCCTCCTTCCTCAGCCTCTCAAGTACTGGGATTCTAGGCTTGCACCATCATGCCCAGTTTAAAATGTATACACAGTGAAATATTATTCTGCCATGAAGAAAGATAAACTTGAATCATACAGAGGACAAGGGTTACAACTGAGACCATAATGTTAAGTGAAATAAATAAGATACATGAGTTTAAATGGTTTCTCTAGTATGGAAAATTCAAAGTATAAAGAAATTAAAGAGCAAAATAAAAGATAGATAGATAGATAGATAGATAGATAGATAGACAGATAGATGACAGATAATAGAAAACAAAAAGATCTTTTGCAAAATTGAATAGGGACCAAGTGATGGAGGGAGGGGGGAAGAGAAGAAGAAAAAGGGATGAAAAAGAATTCAGAGAGGTTATGTGCCTGCATCAACTCCCCACAGGGAATATAATCATAATGCACTGCAAACATGTACCAATAAAAATTAAAATTTAATTTAAAAACCAAAAAAACAGAGCAAGGCAGAGAGGAGTACGGCAGACACATTAAGAAGAAAGAGCCACGCAGATGAGAGCGAGATTAGGAGGATGCAGCAGCGCCAGACTGAAAGGGGCGAGGCTCAGACCTCCCCTCCACCTCCAGAGGGCCTGAGCCTGCCCCCTCCAGATTTTAGTCTTCCAGCCTGGGATTTGAGAATAAAGCACCATTGTTTGTGGTAATCTGTCATGGTGACCTCAGGAAGCTAACTCAATTGTTCGTAGGGAACTGGAGCTTCTCGATACAACCCAGCTGAGCATGTGGGGTTTGAAGTGGTCCTGTCCTGGGATGACCCTCATTACTCCCTCCCAAGCCATCCCCAAAGCATCTCCAGCTCAAATGTCCTTTCCTGCCATGTTCAGCACAGAGATCTAATGCAACAAAACAAGTTGAAACCAACTCGCGTTGGTGCTGAAAACAAACTCCAATTTATCGGAGTGGTTTTTTGTTTGTTTGGTTGGTTGGTTTGTTGGTTGATTTGGGCACAGGAAAATCAAATACAAACTGACCCAAGGCAGACTTTGAAAAGAAAATTTTTAAGTTTTCTCTCTTGAACACTCAGATGTTGGTAGACGAAGACACATACGTGGATCCAGAGGGAGCTTTCCTGAAGAGAAGACAGCAAGCACTTCCCTAGTCCTTGGTCTGGCGCCTGGTACAGAAGTACCTTGCCAAGTGAACAGAGGCAGGATGCCCCTTCTGCCCGCATTAGGAAGCTCCTTGCCAGGAATGCCACCTTAGCTTGGCCTGGACCCTTTCAGTGACCCTGCCGTCTCCCTGCGTCCCAAACCACCGCTCACTCGGCCACCAATTTTGACCCTAATTAAACCAATCCTATTTTATATTTTAACATAGCTTGCAGATTGCAAAGCACTGCCTGGGGTAGCATCTCACTTATTTTGGATTGCTTTTCACACACACACAAAAGCTAAGACATACAGCAATGATGACCGTTTGCATTTTCTAAAAGAAAAGCTGAACTTCAGAGAACACGTGACTCATCCAAAGCCCAGGTTTAAATCCTCTGTGCCTTCTTCTACCTAATGCCTCCTGACGACCCACACTCAAGTAAACAAATTTAAAACGACCCTGTTTATTGTCAGGAGCTTGCTTTGCTGGAAGATCTGGTGTCCAGAGGCTGAAAAGGAATAGTTTCAGTATATTTGCACAAAGGCAGATGAATATCAGAGCATTTCTTGTCATTTGGGCCCCTCGTATTTTCTGATGTAAAGATTCATTCATTGGTCATGATATATTTTGCCCTGGATAAGATTTGTTTTTAACGTGTTAACTCACACTCTACTCCGTTTTGGACTAATTGTGGATTTAGCTCCTCCCACTAACAGCACCAGGGCCTCCTGCAGCCCAGGACCCATGATAGCCCAGGAAGGAGACCGGAAAACAAACTGCGTGCATTGCAGCCTTAGTTGTCCAGGTGCACACATCTCAGAAATCTTGCTTCTGACCTCCCCTTGGCAAGTCATCAGCAGGTAAAGTTTCAGGTGATCATTCTCCACAGAGCTGTCAAAAGACAAGATCAAGGACACTTCAGAGAATTGCTGAAAAATCCTGCATTTTCTAGAAACCAAAAAACTATTTCCTAGAGATAGTTCTATTTCCTTTCTGTGGGTCATGGTGGAATAAGCAATCCAAATTAAAGGCAGATGACAAGTCGTGTGTTTGAATGCATTTATTCACCACATAAGCATGAAGTCTCCAGTCTGCACCCAGCATATGCTGGGCTGACACTAGTGAGCACAGGAAAGCCTCTCACCTAAAGAAGCACACGGTGTGCTGGGCAAAGCAGGACAATGTGCAAATGACCTCTGGTTCAGCAAAACATCCAGAGACTCATAGTCCACCGCCCCAGGCACCCTCCGCTGGAACTCTGAGCTGGACAATTACACACAGAGCTACAGACACAGCCAAAGCAGCTGACATGCGTGTATAAGTTTTGATTTTAGATTGTGCACAGAAAACTGCCCAAAAGAGTCACAGATAGAATCCAGAAACACTGGAAAACGTTCTCCTCACACAGGAATTGTAGAGGATGTCAGTTCTTCAGAAGGAAGAGGCTCCGGGACAGAGTATGTGTTTGCCAAGGCCTCCTCGTGGTGTTTGGGGGGCTTCTTCCACTTTCTGGCCCCCGTTCTGCTGTTGTATTCATACACTTTCCCAGACACTGAGAGTGCAAACAGACAAGTGAATTACAATGAGCTCTCAAAGCATTTATTCATTGCACAAAATGTTTATTGAGCATTTGCTATATGACTAGCAAGTGCCCAGTTTATCTTCTCAAGTCTTGTTCTCTCTCCTAGGGAAAAACTAGAAGCAAAACAAAGGAACATGTAGTTTCATGTGCATTTAAAAAACATCCTCTACAGAATTTGTTTGCAGGAACAGTTCTGTATCATGACGGTGATAGCAGTTATACAGTAGGTTAAATGTCGTAGAACAATAAAGAGAGATATATTCTGTGGTACTGGAATTGAAATTAGGACCATGGTACTGAGATAATCCTTAGCCCTTTTTGTATTTTTTTATTTTGAGTTGCCCAGGTTGGGCTCAAACTTGAAATCCTCCTGTCTCTGCCTCCCAGAATATATGAGATTATAAGAATGTGCCACCTCATCTGTCTCAGAGACTTTTAAGTGAAATCTGTGGTCTAGTAAATTGTATTATCCTGACGTCACCTTCTTGGTTTAGGCAGTGTACTACAGCTATGAAAGATTTACCTTTAGGAGAAGCTGGCTGATACATAGATGCACCACACCTCTGTACTACTTTTGGTAATTGTTTTGTGATTCTGTAATAATTTTTAAAGCAGAAGTTTAAAAGAAAAAAGGATATGTCAAACTGTTCCCCCCATGCACAACCTCAAAGAGACTGTCCTCTACTTGTGTGAGGTTTTATAAACCTCCATAGAGTAATAAAATGAAACTAATATATGAAAGAAAGGAAACAGGGAAGACAGGGCCTGATGTAATAGAAAGCCAACTGCTGATGGTTTATTAGGTGACCAAGATGTGATAATGGAAAGAATAGCAACGAAGACCACAGGTGCCTCTTACAGCATTTACCACACGGCAAGCTGTTTGTGAGGCCCTTGAGTATCACTAGCCACAGTGCAGAAATGAAGGGACTGAGGCATGGACATGTTAAGTAACACGCAATGCCACAGCATCTGCTGGTGGCAGATGTAGACTGGAACCCATCTCTTCTGGTTACAGGGCTCTAAATGCCAAGCACCTAGGGTCAGAGACCCTGACATGTGTCACTTTGATTGACCTCTGTGACCAAAACAGCCCCTTATACACCCACTTTCTGGGCCACACAGAACATCTGATGGATGGTGATAAAGCCCAACCCATGCAACTACACCTATTTTATCTTAAAATATGACTCTACTTGAAGATCATGTGACACTTCGCTGTGCTGACAGGGCTCAGAAATCCATTTATTGAATGGTGACTTCCACTGGGAACACTGTGCTGGGGTGGACAATGCTTTCTCCACCAGAAAAATGCATATCAGCAAATAAATCCTATCATCATTTAATATTTGATGTTGGAACTTGAAAACTAATTGCTGAATCACACATCACACATCCAGGCTCAAAGTAAACCAAGGGCCAATAACTATCCTTGGCACTAAAGACATGAAAGACTTTGCCTGACTGAATCAAAGCCAAGCACTGAATCACCCAAAAGTATCTACAGTGGTTGTCACCTCTATCAAATCATGTGCAGCTGTATTTGAGGTTCGTTCATTTGTTTGTTCGCTTGTTTTAACGGAAGAACACTGAGCCAGGTCAATGATAATGCACTGGGTTTTAGCAGGCTTCACTGGCAAGAGGGGTCAAGAATACAGTCACAACAACAACAAAGACAAAAATACAGTAACAAACGTGAAGGTTTCTACAGCAGACTACCTGGATTCTTATCCTGCTCTTCCTCTTCCTCTACTGTGATTCTGGGGCAATACATTATCTCTGTTTCCTCACAAAATGAGGGTAATCACAGAGTTACTGCCTCATAAATAGTTGTGAGGTGGAAAATTTCATGTGAAAGCATTTTGACCATCCTAAGAATTCAGTAAATATTTGCTACGGTTTCGTATTAGGAATAACCTAAAAATACCTTGTAATAACTCTGCAAGTGCATTTTTATCTGTAGACTCTTCCAATGTGCAAAGAAAAAATGTTAAAATTAAACAGGATGTACAGGAGCAGTATTCTCAGGAAAAAGATGAGAGCAACGTGAGGGTCCACAGATGGATGAGCGAGTGAATGAAATGTGATACCCACATAGAAAGCAATCTCATTCGGCCCTCGAATGGAAGGGCATTCTGGCGCTTGTGGAAGCCTAGATGGACCTGATAGACACTCTGCCAAGTGAACTAAACAACTAAACTAAACTAAACTAAACTAAAAGGACATCTACTGGAGGATTTCATCCATAGGAAGTGTCTAGAATAGTCAGATTCATAGAGACAAAAGCAGAACATTGGCTGCCCAAGGCTGAGTGCAAAGAGGAAAGAGGAGTCATGGCTCATAGGCAGAGTTTGAGTGCGGACCATGCAAAGCTCTGGAGATGAAACGCAGTGATGGTTGCACAGTGGGGAACTGTGCTTACTGCCACAGACCCACACATTGAAAAAGAAAGCCAAAAGACATTAATTTTGCATTATTTCTATATTCAATATAATAAAAGTTAAATAGGTTAGTGTTGAATAAGTGTTTATGAATTACACTTTTTCTGATTTTAGAAGGAAACAAGAAATGGCAAGCAGCAACTTTAATTACTTCCAACAGGAATAGTTAAAGTAAAAACAGAACCAAGAAGGGGGCTCAGAACAGCACCTCGGGCTACTTTGCCATCCCAAGACAGGGAAGGCTGGCAAACACTCTCCCTCCACGGTGGACTCACGGCCCTCAAAACCAAGCACCCCACTGCTTCCTCCTCATCTTCCTTTGTCTCCCTACTACTAGGATTCAGTCTGATTTCCAGAGTTTCACCTCATTTTTTCTTCTCTTTCTTCAGAAAGAAAGCAAGCCATGTGACCTCACCAAGTGAGCCCCTGCCTCCACATCCACAGCATGAGGACAACCATGGTTGTCCAATTACAGGGACCCAGGGGTCCTACGGCAGAGGTGAGCACCCCGTAAATGTTCATGCAGACTCTTACTGGATACTTGGAAAGTGAAACTCTTAGGAGACTGGTTAACATACATCCAATTACAATATGAGGAATATGTTACTAATTTAACAAAATATTTTTACAGGGTGACATTCCTGAGAGAGCACTGAAAGTCAGTAACAAAACATCAATAATTTCATGCCAGGATTTTTACAGGTGTCCAGAATTAGCCTATAGTAAACTGTCATGCATAGTTACCGTGCCAAGGAGTATTTTGTGATGCATACCCCATGTCGAGTGACATTTTACACGGTGATTTTTACATTTATCACAGTCATCTTGAAAGTTCACAATCATCCCTGTGAAACTGAGAAAACCCACAGCCTTACGCTCAGCTTTTCGGATGGGAAGAAAGAAACTCGAGTTAAATTCTTTATCCAAGAGATAGTGACTGCATCAAAACTCAAAACCTCATCTTCTAACTTCATGACTGAGGCTTTTCCAAAACTCCTGGCAATTTTCTATTTTTCCCTCTTCCATTAAAGAGAAAATGGGCTGGGGATTTAGCTCAGTGGCTTAAGTGCCTGCCTTGCAAGCGCAAGGTCATTAAGTTTGATCCCCCATACCAAAAAAAAGAGGAAATGCATTGCAAAAGAAAAGCTGGTGAAATATTTTACAAAATGCAAATATGACCTATTCTGCAATATGATTTTATAACAGATACATTTTAGACTAATGCTTGCAAATCCACAACTCATCTGTAGATTTTGAGGATAATTAAATGTGGCCATGAATTCTTTGCATTTGGTTCTTGCAAGGTAGATTTCATGATCCTTGCTTGCAATTTGGGTAGATTTTTAAGGCTTTAACCAACACAATGTGGCACAAATAAAGCCAGCTTAGTTTCCTATCTTTTGGAATTCTCCCTAGGAGATCCAAGCTGCCACGTGCAATGCCCAGATCAACTGCTATGAGGACAGTAGACCACAAGGAAACCACTGAAGTAGAAGAGAAGAAATAGTAATAGGGAGAAGAGACACAAAAAGATAGTAATTTTAAAATTACACTTCAAGAAAAGCAACAGCTTCAAGACACAAAGGCACCACAGGTTACAGTATCTTTTTCCCTTCCAGGAAAATTGCTCCAAAAAATTCTTAAGGTTTGAAAGGTACAAGAAGACTTCAAAATGTGCCCAGAATTTTCACCAGTGCATTTCCTCTGATACTATAGACTCACTAATCCAACAGATTTCTGCCCTGAAGGAAATAACACTAAGTGGACAGCATATCTCTCAACTTCAAATACATGAAAGTCATTTACACAGCTCACTACAATGGGTAACCTGACCCACAGGAGGAATGTATTGCTTAGGTCACCTGTCTTGAAGACCCACCCCCCAAGACCACATGAAAACCCCAACCCTGAGCACCATGTATCTGATCACTCAAGAGCCCACACACCCTTTGGTGTGTGTTATTCCTTAACTATGATTAATAAACCTGCTCTGCCTCTCAGTGATGCATCCTGAAATGCTCCTCTGTGACATAAGTCGGGGAACCTACAACTTAGTCTGTGGGTAGTATGAACTGAGGGCCTATCTTTTCCTTGGGGAACACTCACATGGTCACAAGGCAGTGAGACCTAGCTGAGCCCAAATAGCAACTTTTCCAATCAAGACAACAGGGCTAAAAACTCCACCAAAATCTACTAGATTTAATAAGCAAATTCAGCAATGTCACTGAATATAAAGTCAACACACAAAAATCAATAGTATTCCTATACACAAACAACAAACTCACTGAGAGAGAAATAAGAGAAACAGCACCTTTCACAGTAGCATCCAAAACAACAAAATCCTTAGGAATCAATCTAACAAAGGTTGTAAAAGAGCTATATATTGAAAATTATAGTTTTCTTAAAAAGGAGATTGAAGAGGATCTCAGAAAATGGAAAGATATCCCCTGCTCATGGATAGGAAAAACCAACACTGTGAAAATGGCCATACTCCCAAAATTGTTTTACAGATTTAATGCAATCCTGATCAAAATACCATTAGCATACATCACAGATTTAGAGAAATCATTCCTAAAATTCATCTGGAAACAGAAGAAACCTAGAATAGCAGAGATAATCCTGGGCAACAAAAGGCAAAACAGGAGGCATCACAATCCCTGCCTTGAGATTATACTACAAAGCTACTGTGATACAATCAGCATGGTACTAGCAATAAAAAGACCTGAGGATCAATGAAACAGAAATTACAGGCACAACTACAAACACACTCAGTTAGGTTATCTTTGACAAAGAGAACAAACATGTTCATTAAAAGAAAGATAGCCTCTTTAACAAATGGTGCTAGAAAAACTGGCTTTCTACATGCTGAAGACTTAAACTAGATCCATTCCTATCACCATGCACTAAACTAAAGTCAAAATGAACCAAAGATCTAAATATTAAAACAGAAACACTAAATCTACTGGAAAAAAAAGTAGGTAGCAATCTTGAAAATATAGGAGTAGGCAGAGAGTTCATGAACAAAAACCAGACTGCACAGGAAATACTTCCCAGAATCAATAACTGGGGATCTTATTTTATTAAAAGGATTTGCACCACAAAAGAAATCACCAACTGAGTATTCATTCAGAGAGATCAAAGATGGCCAATTGATAGGTAGCACAATATAGATCCTCTCTGAGAAAAACAACTTAGATGCTAGAATCTAACACCATGGAGAAGACCAGATGAAAGGAGAGGAATTCTCATGACCCAGGAAGAAACTGAGGAAAAAGAAAAAAATAAAATAAAAAAAGAAGAAGCATGGATGGACAACTGGAATTGGGCACGCTCTGGTCACTATACTGGGTGTGTCTTAGAATCAGGCAACTCATGATTGAGCTGAGGTCACAGCCCTGCCAAGAGTGGGGGCTGGTGAGCTCAAGACCCTTGGCAGGAGGAAGCACTGCAACAGGGAGTGGAGATGGCAAGCGGAGCTGCATGGACTTTGGTGAGTGCTGGGAACTGGATTCCCCAGAGCGGGATGAACGGCTAGATGACACATTGGATTTGGGCAGGACAGGTTTGAATCAACAACTGAGGCGGCATCAATCGACAGCTCCTGGCCCAAAGTGGATTGGTGGGATCTGCTTGGGTTAGGCCATGCACCTGGTTGGGACCCAATAGTCAGAGATGAGGCTGTCCTGAACCTGTGACATCCACAGAGCACACACTAACATGCTGAAGACACTCACTGGTTGACTGTTTTAGAGGGGAGGGGCCGGCCCACATTGCCCTGGAGGCACCTCACAGATCAACAACAAACCGGAGAGGGTAGCACTTCCCTAGCCAGTATGCTGCAGAAAAACTATAAGCAATACGAAAAGGTCCTGAGACCTCCACCATTCACCTTTCTGAAAGAAACCAGAAACATGACAAGACAGAAAAACAACAAAAAGCCTACAACTGCCGACCCAGAGAAAATAAGTCCAGGAGAGGTAAATACAGAGGAGATCAAGGACAGCAAATATGCAATATCAGACACGGCCTCATAGGAAATAAATACTTCCATGACCTCATCAACAAATTTAAATCTGAAATTCTAACTCAGGTGAAGAAGATATAAGAAGATTAATAAAAGAAATAGTGGGCATTCCTCAAGAAGACACAAATGGAAGAATGGAAAACCCAGAGAAAGGAGAGAGGCCTTTGATGAAGAATATAAACAAAATCTAGAATACATGAAACAGATCCAAAGAGAATATCAGGAAATTAAAAACTCCATTGAAAGCTGGCAAAACTTCTTAACAGAAACTAAAGATAGACTTTCAAAACTTGAAGATAGATTTGCAATGTATGATTGCGAAAGGAAGGAACTCTTAAAAATAACAAGGAACCAGGAAGTAAAGATACAAAAGCTAGAAGATAACAAGAGGACTTATAATTTAAGAATAAAAAATGTGAACAAAGAAGCAGGGACAAATACAAATGAAATAAAAAGTCTATTCACAGAAATAATTAAGGAAAACTTCCCAAGCATAGGAAACGGGAGTGATGTTCAGATATATGAGGCATACAGAACTCCAGCCAGCTACAACCAAAACAGATCTACACCCAGACATATAATAATCAGGATCCCAGAAATCCACCACAAGAACATAATATTAAAAGCATTCAGAGAAAAGAAACAGATTACCTATAAAGAAAACTCATCAAAATCACAGCAGTTTGATACAAACTATCAAATCAAGAAGAGCTTGGAGTGAAATATTCCAAGCCCTGAAAGAAAATAACCTCCAACCCAGATTGATGTACCCTGCAAAACTGTCTCTCAAAATTAATGGAGAGACAAGATATTTCCATGACAAAGAGGAACTGGGGGAGTTCATGACCACCAATCCAACCCTGCAAAGAATACTGAAGGACATTCTAGAGAGAGAAAGGAAATCACCAGGGTTCCAGGAACAATGGCCTCAATGAAAGGGGCAGACAGTGGGATGAAGGAGAAAAGTGAACAACAATGGCAGAAAAATAGCAAAGCAGAGATGAGGCAAAGATTGGCTATATCAACTGTTTTGTCTTGAGTGATTTTATTTGAATCTGGTATGCTTGAGAGTATCAAGTCTGAGAGTAGAGGCAACTACACTGAAGATGACAAGATTCAATAGGATACCCATTCTGATTTGATTATTAACTGCTTTTGAAGTCCTGTAATGTCTCCAATGTTTGTTTTTTATTAATAGTGCTATGTACTGCTAAGTTTAATTATACTATGCCTGATGACATAGACAATTTTACTGAAAACAAGAGACATCATAGTAACTACCGTAGATCACCTAGTATTGTGGTTTTGTATGTCCTTTTCATTTCATGTTTCTCTAGGAATTTGTATTGTTGACATGTTTTGATTTGTTTCTCCCTCTAATACAGAAAGGCTAGGTAATCATGTAGAGACTTATACATGTGTAGAACTTCTAAGCAGTTTATGAGAATTGATTATAGTTATTGTAAAAAAAGAGAGGAAAAGAAAGTATTCTAAAGGATATAACTGCATGTATGTTTAAGTGTGTAGAATTGATAACCATATTACTAAATTTTTGTTGGATAGATGAACAGAACTGATTGCAGTCTCACTGTTTAAATGTCTACTTTGTATGCTTTACTTTTGTAACTTGAACAACTACTTCTAAGAGGAAAATATGTAATTATCAACTAATGATTTCTTATTGGGTTTTTGTTTTTGTTTTTTTGAAATTTTGTATTATTTCTACTCTCTGTTTCATTTTTTTTTTCTTTAAATTAAAAAAAAAAAAAGAAATCACCAACTGAGTGAAAAAAAAACCACAGACTGGGGGAGATTTTGGCCAACTGTTCCTTAGACAAAGGACTTCTATCTATAATGTATAAAAAATTGGGAAAAAAAATCAGGCTCCCCAAATTTAAAGACTCAGTCCAAAAATGGGCACCTGAGGTGAATACACAATTCTCAGCTGAAGAACTACATATGACAAATAAAGGTACAAAAAAATGTTTAACATCATTGGTCACTCAAGAAATACAAATTAAAACAATACTGAGATTCCTTCTTACTCCAGAAAGAATGGCTAACGTCAAGAAATCAACCAATAACAAATGTTGGGTGGGGGCTGTGGAGAAAAAGGAACACTTCTCCATTGTTGGTGGGAGTGTAAACTGGTATAACTATTGTGAAAATCAGTGTGGAAATTCCTCAAAAAACTAGAATTTGAGGTCCCATTTCACCCAGCTGGTCCCCTTCTTGGTATTTACCCAGAAAAATGTGAAACATTATACCACAGTGATGTATGTGCACCGAAGTTTATAGCAGCACAATTTGTGATAGATTTTGGAAACAACCCAAATGCCCATCAACCGAGAAATGGATAAAAAGATGAGGTACTTTATACAATGGAATATTACTCAGCCATAAAGGATAAACGCAAAGCTTTTTTTAGGTAAATGAATGCAACTAGAGACCATACTCATAAGTGAAATAAATCAGATTTGCATGTGTAAACATTGTATTGTCTCCCTAGTATAAAAAACTGAAAAAGTAATAAGGTCCAAAAGGTACTATAGGTCTTGTGAAAGAGAAAGAAACTGCTCAAAAGGGCTGAACAACTGGGATGGTGTGAAGGAGAAAAGAAGAAAAGGAAAAATAAAAATGTATATACTTTTATACTATTGCTTTGGGGTGTTGTTGTTGTTGTTGTTTTAGTTGTTGTTGTGGGTTTTTTTCTCTAATAAAAAAAAGACATCAGGGCTGTGGTTGGGACCACTTTAGACCCCACAGTTCACACCAGCCACTAGCTGATACCACTGGTAGCACATAAAGCAAAGACTTGCCCAGGTGACAGTTATTCCAATTCTTGATGCACAGCAGAGTAAGCTGTAGTGAAATGGTGGCTGTTTTAAGGTGGTAAGCCCTACAGCACTAATATTTAATGGGAAGAGTTCATTTCATCTATAAAATAGATTTTAATTGAGCTATTTAAATGCAGGCAGATTTCATGTAACAGCATGAAAGTCTAGCTCCTCTTGAAGCATCAGATTCTGGCAGGCTCATTCTCATAAGGAAGGAACTTGTTGGAGCTGAGTGGTGGTGCTCCTACCCCCAGCCTCAGTTGCCCTTGGTGACTCAATGCACTATTTTATCTGGTCCCTTGTAGTCATTCATTTTACCTGCCTGGCCCTAAAATCATTCGTCATAGGACAGAGTCTCATTTTTAAAGTGTAATGAACAAGCAAATTATTTATATAGTTCTATCATCTAAATAGGTAGCATGGGCTTAATTAAAAAGATAATTGTTATAGCTTATGAGTAGATGTCCCCACAAAGCCTCATGCAGTCCTAAGTGGGGCTTTGTCAGAGGTAGGTGGACCTTGAGTGTGTGATGCTGGGATTGATTCATGCTGCAAAGCTAGGTTAGGTTCAAGGGCACTAGGATTAAGAGCATGAGTGCTAACCACCCTAAGGATCCTGGATAAACGAAAAGGGATGGAATGTTCTGTGATCATCCTTTATTGCTTTGCAGTCATCTACCTGCCACAAACTGTTGGTCCTCTGTGATGTCCCACTGCCATGTGCCACTCTGCCTTGGAGCTAGCTGATGCTGAACTGAAACTTCTACGAACTCTAAATAAACCTTTTCCCCTTTAACTCTGGGTGTTCAGTATTTTGTTTCAGCAATGAGAAAAGTAACTAAGACAACAATTAAGCACCATACCTGGATCAACGGCTTCTCCATCAAACACAGTCTCATACACAATGGTTTCCTTGGAAAAAGCACACTGTTAGCAATCAAGTCAGTCAGCTTGATAAAGTTACTTTTGACAAGTGCTTTGTATTTGAGCAGTTGACTTCTTTTAAGTTACTTTTCATCTCTCTCATCTATAGAGAGCCAGCAGCCTCGGGACCAAAACTTCCTGCTATTCTTACCTCCTGCCAGCCCCTCCCCTGTATCACTTGGCTTCCAAGACCTCTGTGACCTCAGGGCCTTATTTCTCTTAACCTTAGTGAATTCTCTTAGCCTATCTGAGAGGTATTATACCAGTGGTGGTGAATCTATTGTACACAGCATGCTATTTGTTTTTAAGACAAAAGATGTTAATGTATGAGTTGTTTTGTTTTTTCCTACACAAAACCCTCCACATTTAGGTTTACTTGCAGTGTTGGCCCTTTGCGATAAATAAGTGAGTTTGGGGTTGGCCTTTGGGCACTCATCTCTAAAAGGTTCGCCATCCCTGGTAGACCGTGCTCTTCCCCCTAATTTCATGTGTTGAAGTACTAACCGCCAGCAGCTCAGAAGGTCACTCCTTTGGAGACAGAGGCTCTGAAGAGGTCACGTGGGGGGGGCCTTAATTCCATGTGACCAGTGTTTTTCTAAGAAGAGGAAACTGAGGCACTGACAACACTAAGCCCTCTCACACAGACCACGTGAGGCCAGCACAAGAAGGTGGCCATTTGCAAGCCATGAAGAGAGGCCTCAGAACAGACAAACTGCCAACTCCTGGAACTGAGCTTGTAATCAGTAGGCCTGTGCAAAATAAATTTCTGTTCCTCAAGCCACCTGGCCTGGAATCTTGTTATGGGAACCCTAGCAAAATAACACATGAGATGAGGTGACCTCTGTTCCCCAAGCCAGAGGCAGGGGAAGGAAGCACTGAAAGAGCCGGCTCATGACACCACATGGTGAGTGAGGACTGGGGGTGTTTGTGGTGATGGGGAGCATGTACAGAGAAAAACTGAGGGGTGAAAATGAGAATTCCCCTTCCTGTTCTGTGCTACACTTCTGTTTTCCCACCCCTAGGCTTCCCCTTGTCTGCTTCTTCTGTCAAATGGGTTCCAGTTTGAAGATAGTTTGCACACTCAAGGGTAAAAACCCTAAAGTTGAAGAACTGACTCAGTTCTATGACACACATAATTTATTTTCAAACACAGCTTTTATTTTTAAGGGATGATGAGAATGCTGAATGTCTAGTTATTTTTTACTGCATGTATATACAATATTTGAGGCAAATTTTGACCTAACCAAATCCTGAGATTGGATCTGAAATCCCAACTTTGTAATACATACAAATTCAACAGAAACAGATAAGTTGAAATAAGCTTATGTGCTATTTATGATGGTTAAGCAGATTTACTATCTGTTGATACAGAAGAAATTTTCATTGCTCTGAAATTACAGGAATAAATTACTGCAGAGGGACCACAGAATGCACTTACTGTTAAAACTTCTAATTCTTTACTTCTGTTTCCTGTGACAGCTTTTTGCTTTTGATTTCTATCTCCTATTCAAAGATAAATAAATAAAAGCCAAGTATCTGTTGAGTGGCATTTCTTTAAAAATCACACAATTCAGACATAATTATGTTGTAATTAGTAATCTGTATCTTACCTGCAATGTATTTCATTTCCCTGTATAAAAAGAAAATTTCACAAGATATCAGCTTTATTATACTAAATCTTGTTTCAAAAATAATTTCATTCCATACTCAGCATGTGACTATTGTAACATCTTTCTTAGCCCAGGAAAAAAAAAAAAAAAGAAATGCTACAAATACAGAGAAATAATAAAATGGTCTTCATCAACCATCACCACCCACTTTTTTGTACCATAAATAAATTCTGCCTAATGAATAAAAATTCAATTCAAGGCTTCTTTTGAAATCCTGATACTCTGTGCCCTAGAGAGCTATTCTTTAGTGGAAGATCTTGAAAGCAGCTGAATATCCAGTTCATTCCTTTGGCCTCTCTTCCCCGCTGCAGTGTGTGGCAAGGATATTAGACATTGCTAGTACCTAGACCATTTCCCAGTGGTTGTCAAACCTGTCCATGAAACGTCTTTCATCAAAATAATATGAGAAATTAGTTGCTTGTTTACTCACAAACTTACTTCTTTGATACAGAGATAGATCTTTTGCAAAAGAGGAAGGGACAGAGAGATAGACGGAGGAGGAGGGAAGATAAAAGAAGAGGGTAAAGAAAGAATTAAGATGTGTTATGGACACACATAAACTTCCCACAAGGAATACAGTCATCATGTACGGTAAATATGTACTAATTTTCAATTTTTTTAAAAGCTTAAAACTTTCTTCCTGTAGAAAGTCCAGCACAAGTGTTTTGCAGTGTCATTCAATAATACACTGATAGCTTTTTTTGTAAAGAAAGCTCCCAAATGTCTTTGGAATAGAGTAGGTTTCAGATCACTGGTGAAAGACACCACTGTGTTGTGTACTCCAATGTTTTTTTCTGCTTCTTGAAAGCAAGCCTAGAAACTCACAGAGTTGAAGTCCCAGACCTCTAGAGATTCTAACTCTACAGCAAAAGTTTAGAAAGAAAATCACATACCTGGGTTTAGGCTGAGAGATTTCCTTGGCCACTGTCTGACAACACTCCATCATGTCCCCGTATCTCCAAAGCAGGAAACAGAACCATGAAACTAATCCAACCAGGAAAATAGCCATCAGAGTGAAGATGAAAGGGACATACCAGTCACTGGATTTGTACGTGTTGACAGCTGTGTGCACAATGGTCAGGCCTTTTTTTTTGCTAGGAAAATTATTTCAAACCAAACAGAGCATTAGCACCCTCATGTTTGCATAGAGCATCTGTTTATATTCAGTAACACTGGTACAGTCTTTGAGCCATCCAGATAGTGGAGTATGGACTCAGCCATGTGTATTTTTTAAACACTGCAGCTAATATGAAAAACACCAGGTTAAGCATATAAAAACTTGAGTTGCATGCAGTGACCACTCTGGGATGCTAAATCAACCATTTTTCTTCTTTGCCTTCAGGCTTCTCATTCATAAAATCAAGGTTTGAACTAGATGGTACCTGAGGTCATTTTAGTTTCCATATCCTTCTTCTTTACTCTAAATGTAATTAACCCCTCTGTGCAGTTTAAGGGAACAACATGTTTCTGAAAATCAAATATTCTGGCAAAAAAAATTCATGCTATTTTTTCTCTAAATCCTTCTATTTGAAAAGATAAAAGAGCCAGGTATGATCTCAGCACTTGAGAGGCTGAGGCAGAAGGACTGCCACAAGTTCAAGGTCAGCCTGGACTCTATTGTGAATTCAAGACCAGCCTGAGCTACATAGAAAGATTCTGTCCTAACTCCCCTACACACATTAAAAACAAAACAACACAAAAGGTAACAATAAAATACAGCATAAAATACACTTTATCCTTGGATGACTCAGAAGCCATTTGGGATGCTACTGAGGTTTTGCATATTGATTTTTTTTAAATACTGAGTCTGCTAACCTTCATAGGGTTGGACTAAAGACTAGATGAAATGCTGAGTATAAAGCATATAGTACGATGCCTGGATACCCATTAACAGGAATAGCATGACTACTAGACAATGTCCTTTGAAAGTGCCAATTTTAGATAGTTTTAATTGATAGAACTCATTGAGTAGTGGGCCCTTCTGGCAGACAGGACTTTCAGGAAACTCATATATAATTAGCTTCTTAAGAATCCTCTATGTACTTTATGCAATTCACACAAATTCACTCCCACTCTTAGCTTATATTCACAGATGCATCGTGCAAAATTCTGTCTAGTGCAGGAGGGGTTAGTGCCCCAAGGGAAAGGCACGTGAGTGGAGGTTCATTCTTTCAGGCTTTCTAGATAAAGTTCAGATTTACAGTAGAACATTTCCCACACAGAGAAGCAAATCAAATTCTATAACTCTTTACTTCAGAACTGGTTGGAGAGGATTGTGCAGTGGCTCTTATCACATGGATATCTATAATAGCAGTGCCTGTCCTGGGCTTGATAGATTTGCCATATTTCAGATTGTCATCGACTATATGCACTACAAGATGATATTGCCGCTGTTGTTCGGCTCCAAACTCAAAGTTAAAAGGATTCTTCACAATTAATTTTGGAGTATTTGAGCCTCGACTTGGGTCAAATCCAAAATGATGGTTCGCATTTCCTTGAAAAAGAATAATTGAAAAATTATAATTATTTTAAGATGCATTAAATGTTCTCAAACTATCTTAAACTGCCATTATGTACAATAGGTATAAATAAGACAGCTATTGTACTCTAAATTCTCATATCCACATGCTTTACATTTGAATTCAGGTAAAATAAACAGTAAATATAACTGACTAGGAAAAAAATGTTTTAAAGGTTAAAATCATGAATTGGATCCCCATACGTGGCCAGGAGAGCTCACACTATTATCTAAATATTTTGCCTAATTGCTTCCTCTTCTTTATCTTCTACTTACAGCAATGTAACTCTCACCTTCAATTTGGTCTAGATCAGTATCAAATGCAACAGTCAGACCTAAGTGCCTCTGGAGCCCTTCCTAAACTCATGTCCTCTCCATGGCTCTATGTACATTGTTGCTAATAAGATGTACACAGTACCTCTCTTCAAAGAATTTCTCAATAGCAAAGCAGCTCTCATAAGTAATTAGCGATGGTCTACTGATTTCCACGCTCCCATTCTTTTGGATAGATGATGACAGTTCTGACTTCCATACTTTAAATAGGTTTCTTTTTTTTATTTTTTTGGCTTTTTGAGACAGGGCTCACTATACAGTTCAGGCTACCCTTGAGCTAACTTTGTACCCCAGGCTGGTCTTGAACTTAAAACCATCCTCCTGGCTCAACCTCCTTAGTGCTGGGATTACATGCATGTGCCACCATGCCCGATTTAATAAGTCTCCTTTAATACTGTCTCCTTAGACCCAACAGCTTTCCTTAATTTATCACAGTTGGTCATTTTATAATCATTGATGTTATTTCTAGTTTAACAAGCAGTGAGTGCAAGTCCAAATCCACATCTGTGTTGTGTACTTCTGCATACCCACTTCCTAGCACAGTGCCTCGTATACCCTTGGTATCCAATAAATGCCATCCACAGAGGACAAGATAGCAACACAGATCTGTGTAAATCCAATGGCAGAGTCAGAAACATCTATCCTGGTGAACTTCTACTAGCATAATCAGACACAAAAGTGGCTGCTATTTTTGGACAACACCATAGATGGCAGGCCCAGTGACTTGCCAGGTAACCTTTGTGCAAGTTCAAAATCTTGTGGTGAAAGCATCTGGGCAGAATGGAAGGAAGGAACAGAAGGAAGAATTAAGTTGGATATGCAGAAGTGGAAAAGATGCCTTGCCTTGAGGAAACCTGGTTACATAGATAAAAAATAGTTTAACCTTCATAAACAGTCATTTCTAGGGTTATACATCCTGCCTAACATGGTACGACTAATGTCAATTTGATCCATGCTTTGATTAAAAGAAATAAAGTCATCTACCAGAAGCTATCTCAAAGCGCATTTCGAAATCCTGTGAATCTCTGTCGTGACAGCTTAGTTTGAAGCCATTGACGCTTGTCCCAGAAACAACATTGTCAAAAACGACTCTTTTATAAAGATAGGGCACACAGACCGGGGCTTCATCATTCTCGTCTTCAATGTCAACTGTGACCTGTCAGCAAAGAGCAAAGAGAAGCCTCATGTCCACATCATCCAACTATTTATACTCAAAATCAGAAGGAAGCATCTGGGTAGAGATAGATCATCTAGAATCACTAAATTAGAAGTCCAGAATTTTCAGTTTGCAAAGCTGTTCCTACAGACTCAGCTGTCAATCAGTGAGCCCATGGCTTATTATTCTGGGCCAACAGTGACAATCAGGATAGCTATTAGGGAGAGCTTTGGGCTCATTGGATGGGCCTCTGGAAAACTCACAAATTATGTACATATAACAGGAAGCAGAAGACCACTGCCTCTGAAAACGAATCCCTTGAACACTTTAAATATTTAAGGCACACGAGCACATCTGATTGTGTGTACTAGTCCTTCACCATGGGTCTCCTCTTCACAGAGCTCTCTAGTACAGTGTAAGCACATTTTCAGGAACAATATGATTACTTGGAAGTATGATCTGACCTTAATTAGGAGCTGTTATCAACGTTTTCTTAATTAAAATACCACAAACCAGGAAACTGTGATTATACAGAAAAAGATTAAAATAGCAAGGATTTAAAAATGTCAGTGGCTGAATGCCAGTCAGCCCAAAAAGGTTGTTTGCCCACTTCGAAGATGACTCAGAGCTTTCTCAGCAATGGTCCCAGAGGGACCCCTGGTGTGCCTATGTTTGCAAGCATTATCTTTTCCAGAGTGTTTTCTGTAATGTTTTAATAATCCAGCTAAATTCTGGGGAATCGTTCATTCTTGAATGCTACTCTAATAGACTGGCTACAGCTCTGTGTTCATTTGACATGTGAGGTATTTGTACATGACAAGTAGGGGGACATCAGGGTGATTTCTGTGATATAGTAGAAATGGCACTGTGCTAGGACTTGGATCAAAAATCTTCAGCTCCTATGTTTGAAACAAATCATTTAACCTTGCTTTACTCAACTGTAAAAATATCTTAGTCCTTGAATCTCTATCTTCCTCGGACTGGCAGACAGGATACATTCATCTATTTGTTGGGTATTTATTGAACATTTATTATGTGCCAAACAGAGATAAAGACACAGATGCTACCATACTGATGTGAAAAAAGACCCTAACCTATCACAATCTGTACTTTACGGTGGAGGCAAAACAATAAACATCAACAAATAAGTATATAAGGCTATATCATATGCTAACTAGCACTACGCAAGTAAGGACATAGAGACTGGCTAATAACTATTTTGCCTCTCTGCCTGCCCCTATTTGATAAATGCCCTTAAGCAATTATGCATTCTTACAGTGCGGCGCCCTTTTCTGTCCATGCCGCTTCCTAGTCCATCCACGCCTTGTGACAGTCGCTTCTCCAGGAAAAGGACACCGCATGTGGGAATTGGGCGCGGGGATCTTGAAATGTTTTGTACTGATAATTGTAATTTGTGTAGTTCACATGTGTATGTTTTTATGTAATGCTCAATATGGAGTCGAGGGTGGAGACTCCAGGGGGGTTGCTGGAGGCCCTCTAGATAACCCCTTTGTGAGGACTGATTGTGGGGT